>CM042871.1:614151-616651 GCA_023658055.1 Thaleichthys pacificus | reverse complement strand
TGCGTGTGTGGGTGTGTGTGTGCGTGTGTGTGTGCGTGTGTGTGTGTGCGTGTGTGCGGGTGTGGGTGTGTGTGTGGGTGTGTGTGTGTGTGCGTGTGTGCGGGTGTGTGTGTGTGTGGGTGTGTGTGTGTGTGCGTATGTGTGTGCGTGTGTGTGTGTGTGCGTGTGTGGGTGTGTGTGTGTGCGTGTGTGTGTGTGCGTGTGTGCGGGTGTGTGTGTGTCTGTGCGTATGTGTGTGCGTGTGTGTGTGTGTATGCGTGTGTGGGTGTGTGGGTGCGTGTGTGTGTGCGTGTGTGTGTGTGCGGGTGTGCGGGTGTGGGTGTGTGTGTGTTCACCAGAGTCAGAGTCTGATCCAGGCTGGACAAGTCAGAACGGAAGTATTATCAGACGCTTGGAAAAATGTTTGCGCATCTCACACACACACACACACACACCTAGATACACACACACACACACACCTAGATACACACACACACACCTAGATACGTACACACACCTAGACACACACATACCTAGACACACACACTCTCATACACACACACATACACCTAGATACACACACCTAGACACACACACACTGACAAGACTCCACAAGCCACAGACTTGCCCTTGAGCAGCCCTACCACACACACACATCCACGTCCTAACACACACACACACACACACACACACACATCCTAACACCAGACATGATGCCCCTGGTGAACTCAGTGGTTTGTGTTTCCTGCCCATCTGAGTGGAGCATCAGGAGCTGAGAGAGCAGCACATCCTAAACAGCACTAGGGATTCCTGTCAACCTGCTGCTGTTTGCATCCTTAATGAGAGAAGCTGCCCCTGCACATGGGCCCAGGGGTCACGACCCTGAGCTGGTGCTGGTTTGGGACGAAGGAGTAAACATGGTGGAATGTGGTCAAGTCATTCTGGAACATGACAGGGTGTCCTAGACTGAGATCACGGGGTGAGAGTCTGAATATCTGAATATGAACACAGGTACGCTCCCTCATCACTACCTTTCCCTTTCTCCCCCCTCCATCTCCTTTCCTCCCCCCTCCCCCCCTCCCTCCCTCCCTCCCTCCCCCCCCACCAACACCACACAACCCCCTGATGACCGATACAGAACGGTCACCCCTTTCTCCGCTGCTCTCCCTCCACCCTCGACTCCATCCGCTGTGGAGGTCAAAGTTCAGCTCTGGTGATATGAGCTCATTGGTTACCTCTCAGCAACACACTCTTCTCCTTCCCAAATATTCATGCAGGTCGTCCTCTCTACCTCCACACCCAGACTGCTGGGAGAGGGGCTGTGAGACTGTGTGTGTGTGACTGTGTGTGTCAGAGTGTGTATGAGAGTGTGTGTGAGACTGTGTGTGTGTCAGAGTGTGTTTGTGAGCGTGTACTTGTGTGCAACACTCTCTAGTGATCACACACACCTGAGCAGCTCCTCCTGGACAGTGATGGTGTTGAGGCTGACGGGGTGTTCTGCTCATGAGGGTCAGGAACAGCTGGAGGGTCAGGAACAGCTGGAGGGTCAGGAACAGCTGGAGGGTCAGGAAGAGCTGGAGAGTTAGGAACATCTGGAGGGTCAGGAACAGCTGGAAGGTCAGGAACAGCTGGAGGGTTAGGAACAGCTTGAGGGTCAGGAACAGCTGGAGGGTTAGGAACAGCTTGAGAGTCAGGAACAGCTGGAGGGTCAGGAACAGCTGGAGGGTCAGGAACAGCTGGAGGGTCAGGAACAGCTGGAGGGTTAGGAACTACTGGAGGGTTAGGAACTACTGGAGGGTTAGGAACAGCTGGAGGGGTTAGGAACAGCTGGAGGGTTAGGAACAGCTGGAGGGTTAGGAACAGCTGGAGGGTTAGGAACTACTGGAGGGTTAGGGGTTAGTGAACAGCTGGAGGGTTAGGGTTAGGAACAGCTGGAGGGTTAGGGTTAGGAACTACTGGAGGGTTAAGGGTTAGGAACTACTGGAGGGTTAGGGTTAGGAACAGCTGGAGGGTTGGGAACAGCTGGGGGTTAGGGTTAGGAACAGCTGGAGGGTTAGGAACAGCTGGAGGGTTAGGGTTAGGAACAGCTGGAGGGTTAGGACAGCTGGAGGGTATTAGGAACAGCTGGAGGGTTAGGGAACAGCTGGAGGGTTAGGAACTACTGGAGGGTATAGGGTTAGGAACAGCTGGAGGGTTAGGAACAGCTGGAGGGGTTAGGAACTACTGGAGGGTTTAGGGTTAGGAACGCTGGAGGTTAGGAACAGCTGGAGGGTTAGGAACTACTGAGGGGTTAGGGTTAGGAACACAGCTGGAGGGGTAGGAACTGCTGGAGGGTTAGGAACTACTGGAGGGTTAGGGGTTAGGAACAGCTGGAGGTTAGGGTTAGGAACAGCTGGAGGGTTAGGAACAGCTGGAGGGTTAGGAACAGCTGGAGGGTTGGGAACAGCTGGAGATTGGAAACATCTCTCTGCCAGAGATCAGGAGGAACAGAAGTTTGAAACAGAGACATACAGTTTTTTAA
>CM042870.1:21471842-21758879 GCA_023658055.1 Thaleichthys pacificus | reverse complement strand
AGATAACATAAGGTTTGTGTCTCATCATTATCATAATTGCTTATAGGATTAAATAGTTATGTGTAGAATATTAACCAAGTATGCAGCTTCAAACTATCTCTGCTGGTCAAAACACAATGTTTTATAATAAAAGGCTTCAATAGCATTTCAAAAGAAAGGGATTCAAGATTTTGTCTACAAAAGTATATTTATATAATGAAGAAGACCTGCATATCCATAGTAAATATAAGACCTGAAATGTATCATAATCATATAGTCATCATATCATAATCATATAGTCATCATATCACAGTCATATAGTCATCATATCATATTCATATAGTCATCATACCATAGTCAATCTCTTTCAGATAAAACGTGAACTTTGGTTAGGATTAGGAGTCTGTCCTGTTTGGGATTAGGTTCGCAGTACACCCATAACAATGAGTTCAGTTATGTGTAACATTTTCACATCAAATATTTAAATAATTACATATAATAATAATTTATATAGGGTTAGGGTTAAAATGTAACAAATTATGTTCAAAAATTACATGTATTTTATATATGTTATTTATATAATGACATATACTTTAAATGTGTATATTTACATAAAATATAGTTTGTTAAATATAGTTGAAAATTGGACATGGGAAGAGTGAGTATTTTTATTAATGTGGGTAGAGCTCAGTGGTAGAGCATGGGGATGGGTATAGCTCAGTGGTAGAGCATGGGGAGGAGTGTAGCTCAGTGGTAGAGCATGGGGATGGGTATAGTTCAGTGGTAGAGCATGGGGAGGAGTGTAGCTCAGTGGTAGAGCATGGGGATGGGTATAGCTCAGTGGTAGAGCATGGGGATGGGTATAGCTCAGTGGTAGAGCATGGGGAGAAGTGTAGCTCAGTGGTAGAGCATGGGGAGGAGTGTAGCTCAGTGGTAGAGCATGGGGAGGAGTGTAGCTCAGTGGTAGAGCATGGGGAGGAGTGTAGCTCAGTGGTAGAGCATGGGGATGGGTATAGCTCAGTGGTAGAGCATGGGGATGGGTATAGCTCAGTGGTAGAGCATGGGGAGGAGTGTAGCTCAGTGGTAGAGCATGGGGATGGGTATAGCTCAGTGGTAGAGCATGGGGATGGGTACAGCTCAGTGGTAGAGCATGGGGATGGGTATAGCTCAGTGGTAGAGCATGGGGAGGAGTGTAGCTCAGTGGTAGAGCATGGGGATGGGTATAGCTCAGTGGTAGAGAATATTACTGCAGATCAAGTGGTAGCAAGTTCAAATCCCTCTTGTATGTTGTTTTGAATAAAAGTGTCTGCTAAGTGGACACATTATTATGATTACTATAGGCCTGCAGTGACACCACTGGATTCCAGGAATGTCAGGCCAGTAGACCAGTAATGTCAGATTACAGGTTTCCACATATTCTGCCTGCAAAATGTGTTTTGGTTCAGGTTGCTATCTAAGGCTGAAGATGTGGGTGTGGGGCTCAACCCTAACCCTTAGGTTTCTCGGAGGAGGAGCAGCAAGTCCAGCCTAAGTTGAGGAGGGGCTAACCCGGTTAGGGGGGTAGAACACCAAGCCGGTGAGGTCACAGTAGAATGAAGTTCAGGTAGAATGTTGAGAACTTTATGGAGCTTTGAGAACTGTTTCTCTTTTCCACAGTCCGTTGTGATGAAGTTCAGGTAGCAAGGTAAGCAGGGCATCTTGTGCTGGAGTTGAACAAAGTATACCTGCCCAATCTCCACACACACAAACACATACACCCACATACACATACACACACACTTACACACACAGCCAGACAGAAGGAGAATGTCAAAACTCTCAGTAATTCTATGAATTCTATTCCACAGTGAAAGGAGTCGAGGTCCAGGTAACAGATCATAAGTTCCTGTCAATACCATTCACAGTAGTGGTTTTAAGCGGTCAATACCATTTACACTTGTTTCAATTCAAATAGCTTATTTCAATACAGGAGTTTTGATCAAGTTAAAAAAGTAGTTCCCAGGCAGGCAGGCCAGCACACCCCGGCCCAGACCAGATCACACCAGCCCAACACCTAAAGGACATGACAGCAGTTGTACTGGGCAAAGGGCAGCAGCTTCTCCTTGGAGGTGGGCTGGATGTTGAAGGAAAGGGCCTTCTCACACAACGGGAGCTTCAGCAGCCGTTCTCTTAGCTTCTTCCCTTTCCCAGGCTCCACCCTCAGTGCCGCCTCACAGCCCGCCTCTTTTGCCACACACATGTCCGGAGGGGCATTTTGGTAGTCAGACCTCGCCAGGTGGAGCCCTTTCTCTGTGTTGCCTCCCTCCTCCCCCTCGGTGCTGGGCACCTCCACCCTACGTGCCTCCACCCCATCTGGGCCCAGGTCCACACAGTGGTTCCTGGAGAGGAAACAGCTCTGGCTGAGCTTGGCCGCTGTGTTGTTGTTGTTCTCCAGAATGCTAGAACTGGGATCCCAATTAGGCATTTCCCGTTTCCCCCGGCAACACTGCACCACCCCTTCGAGACAGGGTGATGGTGGGGGTGGGTCTACCACTGTGTGAACCTGGTTGTCCACTCCACTGATTCGCTGATCAGCAGTAACATGGTTGCCTGACCTCACCTTCAGTGGCTCAGATGTGTCAGACATGGATACAAGCTCAGATCGCATAATTTTCTGTTCCTGTACTGCTGTCTCATGTATATCATCCTCTTCCCTGTTCTGACTATCCTCTTCTTCCATCGTGTACTCTTCTTTCTGCTCCTTCTGGTCCTCCATCTCTTCCTGTTCCTTCCTTACCACCACAGTATCCACCTCTTCATTCAGGCTTCCCTCCAGAGCCCTTAGCTGTCCTGCTCCCTCTTCCTGGCCAAGGGCTGGTCTAGCGGGACTCTGCGGCCCCCCAGAACCCCCTGGATCTGAGGGGGTAGGCACAGCCTGTGTTGTCTGCACTGTGCTGGAGAGCAAGCCCTGTCTGACCAATTGGGCCTCTTCCTTTTCTTCTATTTCTTCTTCCTCCTCCTCCTCTTCCTCACAGATCAGCCGCAGGGCTCCCAGACTCTTGGGGGGGGGATCAGGGGGGTCGGGGGGGGTTGGGTGCAGAGAGAGAACTTGACAGGGTACAGGGGTGTACTCAGACAGAGGGTTCTCTGGACGGCCTGGTTGAAGCAGGGGCCTCGCGGCGAGAAGTTTACAAGACTCAGACGCTCCCCTGTGGGCAGAGCCAGCAGGCAGCGCCCCTCTGACAGCCCCATGGTGGAACCCCCTGTCCTGCAGACCCAGGGACGGTAACAGAGGGGTCCTGTAGATACAGATTCTCATGTCAGAAAATCATAGGGATCTGTGTTTCTAACACTACTAACACCCAATACTGTGAGCGTGGAGACTTTGAGGATGATAGAATGAGTGTGCTGGGAGCTGTGGTGTATATGTTGCAGGCTACTTGCATGTATACACACACATACAGGGTATATGCTTTGGGTCTTACTGTGACAGCTGAGGTGGCCGGTCTTGCTTGTCTCCAAGGATACGCTCCCCTAGCAGATAGTAGGTAGCTGTGATGTGGTTGTAGAGATCAGCCTCCAACGCCCTGACACACACATGCAAGCACCACCAGACAGGAGAGAGAAACAAAGGTTAGGAAACAGAGGAAGGTAGTACAGAGAAGTGGAGGAGGAAGAGTGGAGAGGAGGACGAACGGAGGAGTGTTGAGGAGAGGGGGGGGGGGTAATCAATTTAATACATTTTTTCTTGGTTTGTAAATCTATCTTAAAAAATATATATTCTTTGAGTCAAATTGTTAAATGGTCTAGTAGGGTTGATTGTGGAGTTACAACTGTGTCACTGTACACCAGACAGTTAAAGCGGATGAATGGATCGATCTTAAAGGATGACTTGCACAGTGAATTCCAGCTACTTCCTTCTGGATGAAGGTATATAGTTCCACAGTGCAGAAAAAAACTGTAGAAACAGCTTTGTTCCAGCAACTATTACTCAGTCCTAGCAATCTTGCATAGATACAGTATACAAAAGTAATGTTTATTTAAGTACTTATTTATTATACTTTATCCATGTTGAATAAGGGGAACTTTGAGCACTTTTTTCCAGATTCAGTGTTCAGTTTTTTTTTTTTGTGTGAAGATGTATGGACTCGCAATCCACTGCAGACCAAATCTACCTACGGGTACAAATAAAGTAACCTGAACCTCAACCTGAGGAAGACTGAGGGAGGAGGAGTATCTCACTGTTGGATGGTGTCCTGGTCAGCGATGTGTCGGCTGACCATGGCGTGCAGGATGGACTGGTGCTCCTCTGGGGTCAAGCTGAGGTGGGAGGAGAGGGGGCTGGAGGAGCCATGGGGGGCTGGGTCCACACCCTGCAGCCAGGGGTGACCCTCGATCTCTTGCAGGGGTGCCCGCTGGCACGGCGCTCTCTGGAGCATCCTGGAGATGAGACTGGGAGAGCGGGAGAAAGGAATATTATAAGATGGAGACGTGACCGGAGGAGGAGAGAAGGGTTGAGGGAAGAGAAAGGGGTAGTGGGAGGAGAGAGACGTAAAGGGAAAGATTACAAAACTCCCTCTTGTCTGCAGATTCATACTCTAAATAGTCTACACCCTCCAAACGTTACTCTGATTAACCTGCCACTCTCATGCCATTTGCCAGACAGAGCTGTCTCCAGAGAGTTATGCAAAGGCAGTCATCTATTTGACAGTTTTATTGCACTGCAGAGTACAGAACTCTGCAGTACACCTGAATGACCAGGAGAAGGAGCACTGCTCAATCAGGTACTTCCGCTTCACATGGAACACATGTGTATGTGTGTATGTTGGCAGTTCATTCGACTTCAATAGCTCCCACTTGTTGTAGGGACTGAGTCTGCAGTCCATGGAGGGGTGGAGGGGGGAGGAAGTGCAGGGGTGGAGGGATGGAGGGGGGAGGAAGTGCAGGGGTGAATGAATAGAGGGGTGGAGGGGGGAGGAAGTGCAGGGGTGGATGAATAGAGGGGTGGAGGGGGGAGGAAGTGCAGGGGTGGATGAATAGAGGGGTGGAGGGGGGAGGAAGTGCAGGGGTGGATGAATAGAGGGGTGGAGGGGGGAGGAAGTGCAGGGGTGGATGAATAGAGGGATGGAGGGGGGAGGAAGTGCAGGGGTGGATGAATAGAGGGGTGGAGGGGGGAGGAAATGCAGGGGTGGATGAATAGAGGGGTGGAGGGGGGAGGAAGTGCAGGGGTGGATGAATAGAGAGGTGGAGGGGGGAGGAAGTGCAGGGGTGGATGAATAGAGGGGTGGAGGGGGGAGGAAGTGCAGGGGTGGATGAATACAGGGGTGGAGGGGGGAGGAAGTGCAGGGGTGGATGAATACAGGGGTGGAGGGGGGAGGAAGTGCAGGGGTGGAGGGATGGAGGAGTATCTGACGATACTTTTTTACACACTTTTTCCTGTTAATAGCTATATATTACATATTACTTAATTTATTTTCTCTTTCCCGATTCAATCTACACATTTATAGTATTATCTATAGTTTTTCTTGACGCGGTTTATCCTCCTGGAACTCGATGCTACTGTACCAGTTCGACTAGCCAACTCCAACACACTTGATGGATTCTCTTGGCTGGCATAAGCTATTAACGTAAGTTGACTACAACTTACGTTACAATGTGAGAGGGTGAGAGACTCACCCTCTCACATTGTACACTCACATTGTACTACATGTGACATTTTACTCGATAGGTTGATTCTGCTAGAGAGTCCAGTCGCTCGAGGAAAAGAGTAAGCTAGTAACTTTAGATGCGACTGGCGCAACTTCACCGACAGGGAGTCTTAGCGTGAGGGAGGACTCAAGACTAGCCCCACCAGTTTCGCCTTCACAGCTTGGTGGGAGTGGGACTCCTCAGACATTAATGATTGGTGACTCCATTACTCGTAACATTAGATTAGAGCCACCAGCGACAGTCTGCCTGGGGCCAGAGCTACCGACATAGAAGCTAATCTTAGTGTGCTGCACTGTAATTTTTTTAAATTAAATTACCGCACTTTTTCTGTAAATTATACGTGTTTTTTTCTGTATTTCTGAATTACAGGAAATACAGATAGAAAGACAATGGCAAACTGTAAATTTATATTTTTACATAAAAAGTACAGCCAAATGTTACCTAAAAAGACACAAAAATTACAGTTTTTTTACAAATATTAATAACATTTTCACCAAAATGTTCTGTTAAAACACAATTTCATAATAATAACATTTTCACCAAAATGTTCTGTTAAAACACATAATTTCAAAACTAGCTATTTTAACAGTTATTTTGCAGATATTTACTTTCATCCCACGGACAAATAACTTCTTAATAATAAATTTGGTTTAGATAGGAACCTTGAATTGTGAACTGAGCTCGGGTAGTTGACGTCATGCAATCCCAGCATGCACCAGTCAATATCAAAGACTACAAAAGCCTGCAAAAGCCTTTTTGGGGCTATCTCGTTGTTTATGATCATTGACAAATGCACTTTTAGTAAAGCTCTCTCTTGGAAGTCGCTTTGGATAAAAGTGTCTGCTAAATGAATAAATGTAAAGACTCCAGAGTAGGACGAAGGAAAGTTGATTAGATAGTTGTGTAGCGGCAACGCTCCTGTTACCCAGAATGCCCTGCGGCAAGCTGAAAAGCTACAGAGTTAAAGGTTCAAGCTTAGTTAGATAAGCATTGTTTGGAGTTTTGTTGTTGTGTTCGTTCTGTTTTGATATGTGTAATGTGATGGTCTGTAGTTTGGATAAATTAAGTGTTCACCCTGAGTGTGACTGTTAGATGGCCATCTAACCTGTTTTATAAGATAAATGTGCGGAGAGCAATATTCCTCTCCAATTCATGCAGCTAGTTGACGCTACAGTTGTAAATATCTGGATACTGATTACAGCATCTGGATGCTGTATGTTGTGCACACGACTTGTTTGGAATGAACATGTTAAATCGTTATATCTTGTTTTGACTTTATTGAATATTTTTATTTATTGAAAATGCTGTATTTTTACATTGAAGTAAAAAAAAACGTGTCATAACTTGGGTTTATAATGTGAACGTACACAACGTATATGTTTGTACAATTACAAATCGTTTTTTCCCCCGCAAATCTGGTTTATTTAGGATAATAGTACACATTTAAAATTAGAAATGCTGTTTTTTTACAAAGAAGTTCAATTAATAAAAGTCATATTTACCGGCAAAGAACAGCCTGTAATGTAATATTACAGATATATCTTGTAAATTTGGTACAGGAAAATTACAATTATTTTACGGTTAATTTTTTTACTGTAATTTAATGGGTTTAATCTGGCGTCCCAGCTGCCAGATTGTTCCTGTTTTTTTACTAGTTTTTTTTTTTACAGTGTGGCTAGCACTAGGGCTAAGGCAAAGGCCAAAGCTAAGGCACATGGCGCATACACTGATGATGGGTACGACAATATTGTCATACATGTCGGCACCAATGATGTTAGGCTGAGGCAGTCAGAGGTCACAAAGGTTAATATAGCATGGGCATGTGACCTTGCTCAAAAGATGAGTCGGCATCGAGTAATAGCCTCAGGTCCACTACCTGTTAGGGGGACTGATGAGATCTAGCAGACATACATAACCACTGGTTTGCTCGCTTCTGCACAGAACAGGGTTTGGGATTTGTAGATAACTGGTCTGGTTTCTGGGCCAAAACTGGCTTGTTGAAAAGTGATGTGCTCCACCCGAGCTGCTTTTCTTTTGTCTCGGAACATTGAAGCTATTTTAGAGCAGACCTGACACTCGCAAGAACAAGCCAGGCCAGTCTCTTCGAGATTCTGATAAATATGTTGCGAGTTGTTTGGGGCCCGATAGCTTAGTTTGTAATGTAGCCAGTGTGGTTGCTGAGTTTTTCCCATTGAGACGGTTTCGTCTCAATTTCTGCCTTGCTCCCACGTTGTCCATACTACTAAGTTTGCTGCTAACAGTGCCACCTTTTCAGAGGAAATATCTATGACTAAAGCTGCCAAAAACCCATACTGGAATATTGGGCTCCTAAACATCAGATCCCTATCCACAAAGGCCGTTTTGATTATTGATCTGATGTCTGAAAGCAGCCTGGACCTGATTGGACTCACCGAAACCTGGTTAAAACCTGATGAATATTCAGCTCTGAATGAAGCATTGCCTCCGGATTTCGCGTACTCACACATTCCTCGTGTCTCAAAGAAAGGTGGTGGTGTTGTTATGATATATGAAGCCAGATTGAACCTCAGCCTAAAATCTGTGAACACCTTCAAAACATTTAAAATAATTTTAATGAAACCACCAACTACATTAAAGAGGATTAATGCTACTACTCCTGTCCCCCCCTCATTTTGTATAGTTACTCTATACCGGCCCCCTGGCCCATATTCCCTCTTTCTAGAGGAATTTGCAGATTTTAGTGCTGATCTTGTGACGTATACTGATAACATCTTAATTATGGGTGACTTTAACATTCACGTGGATGACCCAAAAGATCCTGTAAGGCCTTCACTGCTCTCATTGATTCCACAGGTCTCACACAGGTGGTTTCCAAACCTACCCATCTTTACTCGCATACATTAGATTTAGTTCTCACACAGGGAATTACTGACCTCATTGTCCACCCCCACAATCCTTTATTATCAGACCATTGCCTGGTTACCTTCAAAATTGACCTATGCCAGAGCCTTGGAGGCACTCAGAACATTTCTACTAGCCATTACATAACCCCAAACACAGCTGTGGAACTGGCTAGTATTCTATCCACATCACTAGAAGCACTTAACGTCCCAAATAAATCACTAAATGCTAAAACTAGGGATCTGAATTTGGATCTTCAGCTATCACTATACTCTGTTGCCCCAAATTGGCTCTAACTTTTAAATGACAAATAAAGTTTCTATATGTCCATGGAGGCCTGACTTGATTTGACAAATAAAGTAAACCTGCTACTTTATATTGTTACTGTTATTGTTTCTGTTACTAGTTGGAGACGACGGGGGACGGGGCTTCTTATTCGTATTTTAGTTTCTCTTCCCTGGAACAGATTTCATGTTCCAACTGAGGGGGGCTGGCACTATCTTAGTGTCTAGGGCATCAAATACCCTTTTTGCTCTGCTAAATTGCTGCACTAGTCCACACTTGACCAGTGGGGACCTCGTTCTAATATTACTGTAACTGTTAGTTGCTCCTGGCATTCTCTAATTCCTGCTCTCTTCTCTCTGTCCCCCCTCCACACATCCCCTGTGGTGTGGGGGGTTTGAGCTGTCAGCACCTGCCTGGTTGTCAGGTCTGCCAACATTGGACCTGGTCGCAGGTGGACATCAATCTGTAACAGTCTGCCAAAGCTGGGTCTAGTCGCCCAGTGGACACCAGTCTCCATGACGACAGCGAGCTCCCGGCCCCTTTCCTCACCCCCCGGCCTGTGATGCTGCGCCGATCACAGTCCCCAGCCCTGTGGCTATCTCTGCTTAAACTGACATTTACCAACTCTGACCCAAGTTGAACACTGGATTTACGTTTTGCACACAGGACCATCCACACACCCCAGGGGTCTACAAGGATGTAGAGATGGATGGAAGGAGGAATGGAGAGGCCAGAAGGCTGATCTTTCCACTAATAAACCTAGATGGGGTCTGATACAGTGCTGTTTATCTATGTCAGGAGTGGGTCTAGAGGAGAGATAGCGGAGGAACAGAGTGTGTGTATGTATGTGGGGCAGCTGGGGGTCAGTTAAGGTTATAGATCCAGGGCACACACTCAAACACACCAGAATGCTATTCACACCAGAACAGCATGTCCCGAGGAGTGTGTGTATGGGTTAGACAGAGGAGTGTGAGTTTAGAGTCTGGGTGAGAGGACACAAAGGGATAACAAGTTCCTAACCCTTCCTCTTCCCTCCACTCCTCCTCCCTCTTTCTGTCCCTCCCCACCATTTCCCTCTCTCCCTCCTCCCTTTATTTCCCCTCCTGCCTCCCTTCTCCTCCCTCCCCCCACCCCTCCTCCTCCATTCCTCCTCCCACCCCCTCCAGACACAAGGGGATAGCAAGTTACTAACTTACGTCTACGTCGCTCCCTCCCCGATCCTCACTCCTATCCCCTCCTCCCTTCTCTCCTTTCCCCTCCCGCTCACCTATCCTCCCCCCTCCCCATCCTCCTCTCCTCCCTCCCTCCATTCCTCTACCCTCCTCCCTCCCTCCCTCCATTCCTCTCCCCTCCCCCATCTTCCTCTCCTCCCTCCCTCCATTCCTCTCTCCTCCATCACCCTCAGTACCTACTCTTGGCAGTGTTGTGAGATGTGTGTGGGCATGGCATAGCAACAGTCCATGATCCTGATGAGCGTCTCGCTGTCGTTGGCCTCCTGGAAGGGTGGGTGACCACACACCAACATGTATAGAATCACCCCCAGCGACCAGATGTCTGAAATACACACACATGTATATATATCATTATAATCATCTTGTCAATTCATTTATATTTCATTTTGTTAATAATTAATCAGGACAGAGATCATGAAACAAAGTTACAACAGAGAGATAGCTACTGACGAAAGGGACTTTTGACGAGATTTGACTTGGCCTCCCTCTAAAAAACGTGAGACTTGACTTATTCTAAACTCTGTCTGAGGTCATTGAACCTGGCTTTGCTAGCCAAGACTAAGCTCTGACAGCTACTGCTAAATCCTGGCAGGGGGTTGTAACAATCAGTTGTGCGTCTAGTCACATTTATATTTAGTCATTTAGCAGACGCTCTTATCCAGAGCAACTTACAGTAAGGAGGGTGAAGTGCCTTGCCCAAGGACACAACTTCATTTTTCACAGCCGGAATCGAACCGGCAACCTTTTGATTATTAACCCGATTCCCTAATCGCTCAGCCATCTGACCCCCTAGTTGAGCAGCTCCTTAAATCCTTTTTTTTTACCCTACTCTGCGACTCTCTGAAACCTTCCTCACTACTTTTCATATAAACCCTACTAGTGTTGGACTGTATGCCGTATCTGGAATCCTGGAGCACTGGTACCTTTGCAATTCCTTGTTCACGCAGCCACTCTATCCTGTATAGTCACACAGTGTCCATACAGGATAGACCTTGAGACAGTTTAACCTCTCATCTACTCAATAACGAACACATTCACACACAATGTCCACATGGCCTTCGCTTGTGCTGACACATTCTTTAACGTGTTCCTTTCCTGTCTCCTCCCCTTCCTCAGGAATGGGCAGGGGCCGGAGTAACCACGGTAACCTGAAGTCTCTGGGAACTTGCCCGGAACATCCTGGACACAGAACATGGTGACCGGTTCATCAGAGAGGAAGTGAGGAGGAGAGGAGAGAGAGGAAAGGAGAGGAGAGAGAGGAAGGATAGGAGAGGAGAGAGAGGAGAGAGAGGAGAGGAAAGGAGAGAGAGGATAGGAAAGGAAAGGAGAGGAGAGGAGAGAGAGGAGAGAAAAGGAGAGAGAGGATAGGAAATGAAAGGAAAGGAGAGAGAGGAGAGGAAATGTTCTATTCTAAGAATGTTCAGCCTTCTGACCCTTCCTTTCCTCCTCGTGCATGTTTCTCACAATCATGTGTTTCTGAGGTCTGGGACAGAGATGGTGTTCTAACTGCCTTCACACACACATCTACAGACACAGTTTTGTTCTGTGGGTATTAGCTACACACACACACCCTCCACACACACACTCACATGGGTTATTGCATGCTACTTTCTCAGAAGAAGACATAAAACTGTACACAATGTTCCTCACACTTTTCCTAGCCTACATTGTCCCATATAAACTTTCACACACACATACACACACCTTACAAAAACACACACACATTTGAGCATGGTCAAGCATTGATCCGTGTCACATACATTCTTACATCCTTACCACACACACTTATGTTGCACAGGCAAGGCAGCCACAAGCACACACACAGACAGCCACACAAGCACACAGGGCAGTGTTACACTAGGGCATGAAAGTCTCCTGAAATGTCTCACTTCTGAATTCAGTGAATTTAGTTTAATCCTGAACCAGACCCTGAATGGGACCTGTCTGGGGGAATACTACAAATACTACACAACATACTACCTATACCATACGTAGTATTCTACAAATACAACACAACATACTACCTATACCAGACATGGGCAAACTACGGCCCCCGGGCCATATACGGCCCGTTAGGCTTTTTAATCCGGCCCGTCGAACTTGTCCAAATTATAGTAAAAACCCATGGATGTGTAAAAACCTCATTCATTTCCCTTTCCCCTGCAATACCCTCGTTTCCCCGATAGATGGCGCTAGTCTAGACACATTGACCAACTTTCCAGCTGCAATTTCCCCCCTTCGGTAAAAATGAGCGGACCAAAGAAAAGAAAAGTGGACACTGAGTGCCGAGTGTTTAAAGAGGAGTGGACAACAAAATATGTTTTTACTGAAGTCCGATCAACGGCTGTATGTCTGATATGCCAAGAAACGGTTGCAGTTTTCAAAGAGTAGCCTATAATATCAGCCGTCACTTTGCCACAAAGCATGCTAACTATGCTAGCAAGCAGTCAACACATGAACGGCGGCTACTGCTCAGAGGTTGGCAGGCTAATTTACAGACTCAGCAGAATTTTTTCACCGACAAACTGCGATTCACTGAAATGTGAGTTTCTCTACTGTGTTATGAAAAAAATAGCAACTTGCGCATTTACGCACAGCAGCGGTACAGTAGCTTAATTAACATGCCGCACATCGCTCTCAAATTAAAGACCCCTTTCTTTCGTTGGGTAATAATATGTTCTGAATGTTGAAAGTGATTCCATTGATCTTTTTCCACGAAATGTTGATTTCTTTAAATTTGCACCTTCAATTGTGTCTGTTTTTCATACATTTCAATCCCCAGGTTTGATCAATTACATTGCGTGTCCAAATGCTCCAATTGCGGCCCCTCTGTCAAATTTGAGAACCCATTCTGGCCCGCAAGTCAAAAAGTTTGCCCACCCCTGACCTATACCATATGTAGTATAGCCTGGGTGCCAGCCAAACTTAGAACGCCCACAAAAAAATGTGGTCGGGAAGTTGGGTCTGGGGTCACTCGGTTGGGGAAAAACTATGTCCGAACAAGAGCTGTTCGGACCAATCAAATTGTCAGGGCGGGCTTTATACGATGATGGACAGATGATCAACAGTAACGTACCACATCAAATCAAACACATCACCAAAGAGCGCTTGGGTTGAATTCGTTTTCAACAAACAACATACTACGTTGCTCTGATTGGTTGTAGGTCTATCCAATTGAGTGAAGAGGCATTTTTTTCCGGGTTCGGTTGAAACACGCCCCATACTCACAGCCCAACGGAGCGGTATCAGACTCATATTCTGACTAGAATTATGAGTATGACAACGTCAGGCTATATGTAGTATGCTACAAATACTAAACAACAGATACTACGTTACTTATGCTACACTATACTGTACACTGTACATACTCTTCTACAAACACAACATACATACACACACCAAAACATACACAAAACAACACAACACACACGCAAACACAACACACATACGCACCAACACTTACAACACACACACAAGTACTGCTTTCTCTGTCCAAGGACTCCCGCACACACAGGTTATTTGTATTTTCTCTACATCCAAAAAGACAAGAAAGAATGGTTGATATATGGAGAGTGTTTGTGTGTTTTGAGTGTGTTTGGTGTGTATATATATGTGTGTGTTGACAGTATGTGTGTGTATCTGTGTATGTGTTGACATTATGTATGTGTGTGTTGACATTATGTGTGTGTATCTGTGTATGTGTTGACATTATGTATGTGTGTGTTGACATTATGTGTGTGTATCTGTGTATGTGTTGACATTATGTATGTGTTGACATTATGTGTGTGTGTGTGTTGACATTATGTGTGTGTGTGTTAACAGTATGTGTGTGTGTATCGGTGTATGTCTTGACATTATGTGTGTTGACAGCGTGAGTCACTGTCACTCAGGTATAAGCTTATCTCTGTCAGCAACATCTCTTCTCTGCTGCTCAGCAAGATCTGGACCCGTCAGCCACTACCTCCTCCCTCTGTCCCTCCCTCCCTCTCTGTGCTCCTACTCCCCTTCCTCCTCCCCCCTTCCTCCTCCTCCTCCCAACATCCTCCTCCAACCCTTCCTCCTCCGCTCCCCCCTCCTTACCCACAGCTGGGGCATCGCACTCCTCCTCCTCCCCCGCCCCTTCCCCCTCATCCATCTTCCCTCCCCCCTCCTCCTCCCCCCAACCCTCCTCCCTGCCTCCCCCCCCCCTCCAACCCTCATTCCCCCCCCCTCCTCCCCCCCTCCTTACCCACGGATGGGGCATCGTACGCCTCCTCCTCCTCCCTCCTCCTCCCCCCCCCCTCCCCTCCCTCCTCCCCCCCCCCCCTCCTTACCCACGGATGGGGCATCATACACCTTCTCCTCCTCCCCCCCCCTCCTTACCCACAGATGGGGCATCGTAGGCCTCCTCCTCCCCCCCCCCCCTCCTTACCCACAGATGGAGCATCGTAGGCCTCCTCCTCCTCCTCCCTCCTCCCCCCCCCCCCCCCTCCTTACCCACGGATGGGGCATCGTAGGCCTCCTCCTCCTCCCCTCCCCTCCCTCCTCCTCCCCCCCCCCTCCTTACCCACGGATGGGGCATCGTAGGCCTCCTCCTCCCCCCCCCCTCCTTACCCACGGCTGGGGCATCGTAGGCCTCCCCCAGAAGGATCTCGGGGGCAGAGTAGGCCAGGGATCCACAGCTTGTGCTCAGCATGGCGCCAGGCTGGAAGAGGTTGCTGAAGCCGAAGTCTGTAATCTTGACCCCCTGCTGGTTGAAGAGCACCACGTTCTCTGGCTTGAGGTCGCGGTGCACCACGTGTAGACGGTGACAGTAGGCCACGGCGCGTACGATCTGGGCAAACAATACCCTGGCCACGCCCTCGGCCACGCCTCCTTCGTGGCGCTGGATGTAGTCATACAGGTCCCCCCCGTCGCCCAGCTCCAGGATGAGGTACAGCCTGCAGGGCGTGTCAATCACCTCGTACAGGCGCACCACGTTGGGGTGCTGCACCAGCTTCATGCAGCGCACTTCTTGTAGGAGGTGGCCTGTCGCCATGGCGTCCAGCTTGGTCTTGTCGATTACCTGGGTGATGGGAATGATGATAATGCTTTTATTGTTTCGAAATAATCACTCCATCTGGTACTATAACCTATCACTATGTTTCAAAGCCAAGAAAGACCTATGCAACACTACCCTACCGTGCACTCTACTCTATATACCTGCACTCTACCTACACTCTGTCGTACCTTGATGGCCACCAGCAGGCCAGTGACGACGTGTCGTGCCAGTTTGACCACAGCAAAATGGCCTTTACCTAGAGTTCGGTCCAGCTCGTACATGCCAGCAATCTGATCCTCGGGACCACTCCTGCCGGCCGCCATGACTGGGACAGGGGTCAGGAACAGGGGACAGGGGCAGGAGTTAGGGACAGGGTTAGGGTACAGGGTCAGGGGTCAGGGTCACGGACAGGGGTCAGGGAATGGGGTCAGCAGAGAGATGGGGAGGGCTATGAGGGGCGACTAGAGCAGGACCTTATGTATTACCTGTTGAGACAGAGAGGTGAGGAAGCAGGTCAGATACAGGCCATGCAATGTACTCTTTCACAGGTAAATACACAGGACGTTACAGATAGACATGTTTTACACAAGTCATGCAGGTGCATACTGGTCTGTCTGGATAAATAGTGGCGTAAAGAGGACATGGACACAGTGGCCACAAAGACTTTCCATAGGGTTAGGGTTAACGCCTCTTACACTGTGTGCAGTCAACATCTATTACACAATTCACATGACACAACAGCTATCAACATGTTGTTTGGTATTTTACATATTGTAGATCTGACATTACAAAACAAGTCACACCATTACTTCAACCAGTCACAAGACCTCTTGAGTCCTTATACACACAAACACTGGCAGTCACGGGCAATCAGCTTTTGAAAGTCACAACACAGTGGAATACCCTGATGCTGTGGCGCTGATGTCCATCAGCACTTCAAAACCAACTTAAAATGTATGTTATAAGTGTGTGTCTTGTGGGTTTGTTTTATGTTTTTACTCTGTACTAATCTAATTTGGTGCATCAAATGGTGACATTTATGTTCTAATCTGTACATGCTACATTTTAAGTAAAATAAATGTCTCTTGTCAATGAAAAATACAGGGGTGTGGAGGGTGTGTGTGTGAAGGTGTGTGTGTGGAGGGTGTGTGTGTGTGAAGGTGTAAGTAAGTGTGGAGGGTGTGTGTGTGGGAGGTGTGTGTGTGAAGGTGTGTGTGTGTGAAGGTGTAAGTGTGGAGAGTGTGTGTGTGGCAGATGTGTATAAAGATGTGGCATTGGGTAAGATACCAGTCTTCCATCATAAGTGCTACTGAGCAATACAGTAATAGAACATCATAATGTGTATGCTCTGGAGTCTGGGGATGCCACTGTATCTAACTACCCCAGCTGTGTCTAACTACCCCAGCCTTATTTAACTACCCCAGCCTTATTTAACTACCCCAGCTGTGTCTAACTACCCCAGCCTTATTTAACTACCCCTGCCTTATTTAACTGCCCCAGCTGTGTCTAACTACCCCAGCCTTATTCAACTACCCCAGCCTTATTTAACTACCCCAGCCTTATTTAACTGCCCCAGCTGTGTCTAACTACCCCAGCCTTATTCAACTACTCCAGCCTTATTCAACTACCCCAGCCTTATTTAACTACCCCAGCCTTATTTAACTACCCCAGCTCTGTCCAAAGTACCAGAAGGGGGAAGTGTTCTGCTGTGTCACACAGACTTCCTGCCAGGACAGGACATTCAAGCACACACACATTTATAATAACAACACACACACATTCGTAATAAAAAACACACACATTTATAATAACCACACACACAGTCTCAGACAAACCATGCAGGGTTCCAGACTCGTCAGCAGAGGAGTCTCCCATGTCCAGTCTGCTGCTGGGAAGCTGCTAGTTCAGCAGAACTGAACACCAAGGAACAGGCCATGTGAGGCAGACCCACAACACTGGAGACATTCCTCACTAGCACAAGGGCATGGACAGAAATACACACGGGTACTTATACACAAAGGCAGACATACACATAGAGTAGACGCATGCACAGCTTGGATGACTCATCTCTCTCTCCATTAAAGGAGGGTGGGGGGAGGGGAGGGGAGGAGAAGGGACAGACACGGTATGATCTCATATTCTGTTCTGTTCCCATCATGCAATATTCAGCATGGTGAGGTCACCGTGGGAACTAAGGAACAGAGAGGAGGGAGGTAGGAAGAGGGAGCCTGAGACAGAGAGGAGGGAGGTAGGAGGAGGGAGAACTTAGAAGCAGGAAGAGACAAGAAGACGACAGGCAGACAGACAGGTAAGCACACAGACTGGCAGGCAGGCAGGCAGGGAAATGGTCTCTCTGACGAATTCCCTCAATTATCATCAAGCAGATTTAGAAACATGTCTTCACTCCTGTCTACGTAGAACAACATCTCCACTGCTCAGATTCTGATTCTCATTATCTGGAGAGGAAACAATTTCTGGGGAAATTGTGGGGTGTGCTTGCGTCAGTTGCAGAAGGGTATGTTTCCAGGCTGTGAATATCAACACCCTGTATTTTTGTACGCCCTTTGACTGGTTTACATTTAGTCATTTTAGCAGACGCTCTTATCCAGAGCGACTTACAGTAAATACAGGGACATTCCCCCGAGACAAGTAGGTTGAAGTGCCTTGCCCAAGGACACAACATTTTGACACGGCCGGGAATCGAACCAGCGACCTTCTGATTACTAGCCCGATTCTCTAACCGCTCAGCCACCTGACTCCCTGACTGGTTAGCTCCTGCAATTCCCACACAGCAGAAGTCTAGTAGTTAGCTAGCTCTACAATTTACTGTGGCTAGGTCTGAATCTAGGAGCAAAACGTAGCACAGCTGCCAGGGTATATGCAGGTAGCAACGCTAGTGCTAAATAACTATTTAGCTGGTCGGCTCCATGACGCCGGGTAAGTAGGGCTCGTGAGACTGCTCACCAAAAGAACGAAGGGATAACCCACTTGTCTAGCAGATTAAGACACATTAATTTGTAGGTACCTAGCGAAAAGTAACCTCAACTTTCCTTGACTTTTAGCTACGGTACTAATGCTGAGGGCTCGCTGATATCGCTGTTTGTCTTACTAGAACGTTGTATCTACACTGTAAATTATACGTTTTTTTCTGTATTTTTGAATTACAGGAAATACAGAGAAAGACAATGGCAAACTGTAAATTTATATTTTTACATAAACATTACAGCCAAATATTGTTACTTAAAAATACACAAAAATGTCTTTTTTTTTTACAAATATTAATAACATTTTCACCAAAATGTTCTGTTAAAACACATAATTTCATAAAAACTTTTTCACCAAAATGTTCTGTTAAAACACATAATTTTTTGCTATTTTAACAGTTATTTTGCAGATATTTACTTTCATCCCACGGACAAATAACTTCTTAACATAATTTTTGGTTTAGACATAGGAACCTTGAATTGTGAACTGAGCTCGGGTAGTTGACATCATGCAATCCCAGCATGCACCAGTCAATATCAAAAGGTGACTCGACTTCATGCAGCGCCGGCGTCGCCTGCAGCAGCCGCCTGCAGCCCGGCTGACTTGAAGCTACCAATGGCATTCTCAGCTTCAAGGCAGCCTGCTGCAGCTGGCTGTCGGCGCCGCCGCCACTACATGAAGTCGAACACACGTATTGACTACAAAAGCCTTTTTGGTGCTATCTCGTTGTTTATGATCATTGACCAATGCACTTTTAGTAAAGCTCTCTCTTGGAAGTCGCTTTGGATAAAAGTGTCTGCTAAATGAATAAATGTAAAGACTCCAGAGTAGGATGAAGGAAAGTTGATTAGACAGTTGTGTAGAGGCAACACTCCTGTTACCCAGAATGCCCCGCGGCAAGCTGAAAAGCTACAGAGTTAAAGGTTTAAGCTTAGTTAGATAAGCATTGTTTGGAGTTTTGTTGTTGTGTTCGTTCTGTTTTGATATGTGTAATGTGATGGTCTGTAGTTTGGATAAATTAAGTGTTCACCCTGGGTGTGAATGTTGTCCAGTTAGATCAGGGGTGGGGAACGTCCGGCCCGCGGGCCTCATACGGGATTTCATCCCGAAATCATTTGGTCCGGCTCGCCATGGCACTGCAGGAACCATATTATTAGGTGCATTATTCGTTGGCAGCAGCACTATTTTAAAATGTGGAAGAGGACCGTGGAGGCGCGCAGCGTTGCGTACCAATGTACCCAAAAATTTCGCTCGTGCGCTCTGCGCGCTCGCATTAAGTGTGGAATTCCCTTCTAGCAAATCAAACCCAGAATACGTTGTTGGTTTGGGCTAAGCCACGAATGTTTACAACGTATGGCTCCGCGCCTGATTAACACTCAGATCGATAAGCAGTCTCAAAAATGGTAGCAATATAAAAAATAATACGATCCCTTTCCATAATCATGATACCCCCCAAGAAATGTTCGATGCACCCCTAGTCAAAGCAGGCTGCATCCGTGCCAGCTAACATCACAAACCTCACCAAAGAGAAGCAGTTCCAGCCATCACATTAGGGGTGAGTTAATTAAATGTTTGACCAAATATAGCAGGCACATTTTTAAGTTGATAATTCTGTACAGCCCCCGAATGATTTTATAAATATCCAAATGGCCCTTGGCAGAAAAAAGGTTCCCCACCCCTGAGTTAGATGGCCATCTAACCTGTCTTATAAGATAAACGTGCGGAGAGCAATATTCCTCTCCATTTCGTACAGCTAGCCGGCGCTACAGTTGTAAATATCTTGATACTGATTGTTGTGCACACAACTTGTTTTGAATGAACATGTTAAATCGTGATATATTGTTTTGGCTTTATATAATATTTGTATTTATTGAAAATGCTGAATTTTAAATTGAAGTTTAATTAATAAAAGTATGATTTACTGGTGAAGAACAGCATGTAATGTAATATTACAGATATATCTTGTAAATTCGGTACTGGAATTTGTCACAACATGGGTTTATAATGTGAACATACGCAACGTATATGTTTGTACAATTACAAATCGTTTTTTCCCCCTGCTTTATTCAGGATAATAGTACACAATTAAAATGAGAAATGCTGTTTTTTTACAGAGAAGTTCAATTAATAAAAGTCATATTTACTGGCAAAGAACAGCCTGTAATGTAATATTACAGATATATCTTGTAAATTTGGTACAGGAAAATTACAATTATTTTACGGTTAATTAATGTAATTTAATGGGTTTAATCTGGCGTCCTAGCTGCCAGATTGTTCCTGTTTTTTTACTAGTTTTTTTTTTTACAGTGTATGCGTCATTTCTAACGTGTGCTGACGTTGTGACGTTAGGCTAGCACTGAGGTACCAGACATACACACAAACAAATCAAACACACATACAAACTCTGTTCTAGCTGGCTCTGATCTGACCTGACAGACAAACAGGCAGACAGACAAGACACCACACAGACAGCATAAACACCCCCCCCCCAAAAAAACTAACCCTAACCCAAGTTTCACCACGTCCTGTCTCTCTCTGCCTGCCTGCCTCCCTGTCTGTCTTCCTGTCTCTCTTTCTGTCTGTCTGTCCGTGTATCTGTCTGTCAAGTCAGGTCAAACCAGATCAGGCTAGTCCTGATAAAAATTAATTCCTTAAGTTATGTTGAAGTTAAGCAAAGTTTAGAAAGTGTCAATCAACTCTACAAACTGGCAGAAGGGCTTATATTTATTGTTTTAGTCCGTCTGAAAATCTAATTCCTACAAAATACACGCCTTCTCCCAGCAGAGGTCTACTCTTGACCGTTATCACTTTCCTTGGTAAACGACCACTCCACTGCAGTACCGAGGTGATAAATACGTATCTACACCCCTGATGAAATGCACAACAGGGTCATGGTAACATTACACTGCCTCAAACACGTCCAATAAAAATGCGCTGCTGAAAACGGTCGGTTTCTAAACATACAGACACACTAACGACGAACAGAGAACTTACCATCGTCAATAAAGATGTTGTATCCTTTACGTTAAAGTAGCGACGACTCACAGCGAACAGCTCTGCACTTTGTTACAAGCTACTGATTAGTTATCAAAAACACAATTGATATCAAGTCGTCAATACAACCGGATTTTATCAACTGATATTCTATAAATTGCACTTGCGGTCTGTGTCCGGGCATCACCGTTAAAGACTAGGCAACAGAGATGCTGTCTGAGCGCGAGTCCTAGCTCCTGTTGTTCTCAGTGCGTCTCTTCTGCAGTGCTCGCGCAGTCTCCTCGCGCTGAACGGCTCTGAAAGCTGCTGGCCTCTGACGTCAATGCATTCCAGCTTGCTCTCCCTCCGGCCCATGGTGTGCCTTGCAGAGAGAGAGAGAGAGAGAGAGAGAGAGAGAGAGAGAGAGAGAGATGTGAGAGGGGGAGATGTGAGAGGGGGAGAGAGAGAGAGAGAGAGAGGGAGAGAGAGAGAGAGAGAGAGAGAGAGAGAGAGAGGGAGGGAGGGAGGGAGGGAGGGAGGGAGGGAGGGAGGGAGGGAGGGAGGGAGGGAGGGAGGGAGAAAAGAATAGACTTCAGAAGGCTGTTACGCAACTAGTAAGCGCGTTTATGATTAATAGGCGGGGAAACGCAAGACACATAATTAACCATACGCATTCTTTACATATTTGCCTGAGAAAGGCATAAGGGCTCTGGATAAGAGCGTCTGCTAAATGACTAAATGTAAAAAAAAAAAGACTAAATGAAAGGTTATGGGAGGGGTTAGATGTGCTCAGTGTGGGTTAGGGTTAGTCTTTAAATCCTTTAAATAGTCACCATAAATATTGTAGTCCTGAATTAACTTCAGATGGTGAGTAATACTCTCAAATGAGTGTATGAGTGCAATACTGTAATCCCGAGGACACAGGAGTACTGTTTAAACAGACAACTTTCTATAGCCTACAACTATAAGGCGAGTGAAAGCTTCTATTGAATGTTAAGAATGGAACAAATGGAACGATTGAAGGAACAACCCACGGCCCTGGTCAGAACAGTTAGCACTGCAACAACACTTCCTGTTTGCATCCCATCCCTGTGTGTGTCTGCTCGTGTAGGCCTGGGTATTAAAAAATGTGTATTTTTGGTAATGGGTATTTTGTATATTTGTATTTTTTCCCTCGTGTTTGTATATTTAATATTTTGTTTTGGTAACTTCTCTTTAATTATTATTTCATATTTGTTCTTCTTGCCTGCTCCAACTGAAATTTCCCTTTGGGGATCAAGAAAGTAGGCTACCCACTACTACTACATGCACACACAGTTAGGGGTTAGGGTTGGGTTTAATTTATGGATTATGGTAACCCTAAATTTATGAGTTTATTGTATATGTGATTTGTTTGGATATTGTTCTGACCTAAACGTGTAATCATTTTCTGTCAATAAATAACTAACTAGTTGTTAGTTAGTGCGTGTTTGTAGTAGTTTGAATGTGTCTGTCTGTCTCAAAACACGCGCGGGCGAATGCACACAAGCATACATACATACACACACACTCAGTTTCCCTAAATTTCAAAACTGGACCGTTGATTTTACATTAGACCCACCCAAAAACTTCCCAACAAAGCAGTTTCCCTTTGGAACACTGCAGCGCCATCTACCGGTTCTATTTAAGGACAGGCCATCTTAAATTAGCGTTTTATTTGCATTTTAATTTTCTTCTTCAAGAGTGCTCAATCTTTCACTTAATTAAAATAAAAAAGAAATAGACATTTGAGATTTAATTTTCAAAACATGACCCAGCAAATAGATACCAAAATTCAATTTGAAATGTAAAATTTGAAAATTAAAATGTATTTGCAGAAATGCAAAATGAACATACCAAAACTCAATTTGAAATGTAAAATTTCAAAATTCAAATGCATTTGCAGAAATACAAAATGAACGAAAAAGCATTCTGAGCGGCGCAGCAGAGTGACGTCAGTAGCCGCTCTTCTTCAGCTCCCTGCTGACCGAGCTACCCATCTTGTTCGGTCGGGGCCGGTGTGCACATCTGCATTGCATTACATTGCCAATGTGCTGGGAAATTGATTGAATTGCCGGGTCTTTAGAGCAGCGTTCCCCAACCGGTGCCCACCGGTCCGCGGACCGGTACCGGTCCGTGGGTCATTTCGTACCGGGCCGCACAAAAAAGTATTAATAACATTATTTCCTTTTAATTGATTATCAGAGTCTGAAAGACGTTTTATTCTGAAAAATGACCGGATTCTCTCCTTCTCCGCGGGCCTTTTCCCCTGAGCAAAAAAGCTCTGCAAAAGCTCTGCAAAGCTCTGCTCGTTTGTTTACTCATTTTTTAGCAAGTTTGTGGGCTTTATTGAGCGGTATGCGCGTCTCTTCCTCTTGACACATGACAAGTGATAGTTGCCACTCAATGAAGCCTGTTTGAGACAACAACTCTATCGGTGTTTTGGATGAAGGCTATCCTGAGATCGCTACTAAAGCACTGAAAACCCTGCTTCCATTTCCAACATCAAGCGGGATTTTCTGCCGTGACAGCAATCAAACAAAATTAGGAATAGGCCTAAACTGGATATAAGGAACGCACTTCGGGTGTCACTGTCGTAGCTTATAGTCTCGTTTACACACAACAGTGGGACTGACACATCGAAAGCTAGCTAGTAACAATATAACGATGGAAAACCAGGCTAAGAAACTTAAAGATGGGGCTGAAAAATTAAGAGACAAAAATACATCACATTCACTAGACATGGTTTTGTCAATTGAAAAAACGGCTGTTTATTTTACATAAAACTCCAAAAACTATTTTTCGCTCAAATCAGCTAAACTATTTTTCTCGCGCGCTCCGCGCGCTCGCATTAGGTGTGGAAGTCACTAACTAGGATCACATCAAACCCAGAATGTGCATGCATTAGCAGCGCAGCTGTCCAGGGCCTATCTTTCCTCCCAGTCCGTCCCTGCCGGTCCGTGAAAATGTCTTACATGAAAGCGGTCCGTGGCGCAAAAAAGCTGCTTTAGAGGACGCATCACAGATCATGGCGCTCCCTCAAATTGTGCAAACACTGTTAGAATTAGCTGAGCAGGTAGAATCTAATAATATATCTGAGTCTGATGCCCGTGACCGAGTAGAACAAGTCATAGAGAGCTTGGCTGCATACTCTGCCGACACAGATTTACACATTAATAGTATCTCTGCCACTGTTTTAGTCATTGTTTGACATCAAGTTGCTAAGTCTGTGATGCGTCCTCTAAAGACCCGGCAATTCAATCAATTTCCCGGCACATTTGCAATGTAATGCAATGCAGATGTGCACACCGCCCTCTACCGAACAAGATGGGTAGCTCGGTCAGCAGGGAGCTGAAGAAGAGCGGCTACTGACGTCACTCTGCTGCGCTGAACATACCAAATTGAATTTTGGTATGTTCATTTTGCATTTCTGCAAATGCATTTTAATTTTCAAATTTTACATTTCAAATTGAATTTTGGTATCTATTTGCTGGGGCATGTTTTGAAAATTAAATCTCAAATGTCTATTTATTTTTCATTTTAATTAAGTGAAAGATTGAGCACTCTTGAAGAAGAAAATTAAAGTGCAAATAGGATGATTGATTACTAATTTCCTTTATGAGTCAAATAATGCATACACATTCTTAAAATGAAAAAGCATTTCTGCAAATGCATTTTAATTTTAATTTTGGTCACGATTTGCTTCCATAATTAATTAATAATTCGGACGGTGACTTAGCTCTTCCAAAAGTGTATGTTATGAGTCAGGCTACAGCACTCTCATATAATGCTACATCCCACACCTGAAACTTGTACTAGTTCGATTTTCGTTTTTTCAGTTACGTAATGTTCCAATAACATGCCAGGTAGAATGCCAGGTAGAAAGTGAAAGCAAGTTGCCAAAACATTTTGCCACTCGACGTCATGAACTGATCCGGAAGTATATTTCGTCCTTCTGGTTGTAATACGGTTGTCTAGTAGGAGTTATTGACTTGGATCCAAAGTACATTGTAGAGAGTCCTGCTGGTTCCTTGGTTTCTGGGTCAATTAGACATTAATATAATGTTTTTCGCGATCCGTCGCTTCATCCCTCGCATGTCCCGTCTTGCACAATGCCGTTTTATCAACAAAGGACACTCGTTAAAAGTAAGAATGTTCAGGAAAGTGGACGACATTCTCGTGTCATAAATTTGAGGTAGCGTAATATACTCTCATTTTCTGTGTATGTAGCACAACATCATCTTGAATTCCAGTGCTGTGCATGCGCGTGTATGTAACAGAATGGTGGGTTGGAGCGCGTGGTTTCTGCTTTCCGGTCAGTGTGTGGGGAAGATGGGGTGTCCTTGAGCCAAGCTGTCAGAGAGCAACATGGCAGAGACGAGTCAGTACACAGGTGAGCTCGTCTGTCTGTCTGTCTGTCTGTCTGTCTGTCTATCTGTCTGGACGCTCCTCTTCAATCTTACTTCGCCCAACTCCTGTTTTCGCAAATTATAACTTTTTGTGATACAGGTACTTTGTCTCTTCTCTGTACTTTGTATTTGATGTAGCCTAGTTGTTGTACGTAAGACATGTTGTTTCTGCATTGAACTGTACTAGGCAGTAGGCACTACTGTTATCAAAACGTCCTTGTTAGACTGTAGTTTAGGAATCGAGATCTTACTGTTGTATTATAATTTAAGATGAGTTGAGATGTAATTGTTGCATGGTGATGTTACCAGTGGCTAGTAAATACAGACTGCACCTTGACTCTGGCCACCAAAATACTGTAGAACTCTACTATACTAGTGTCTAGAACCATACTTTACTAATGTATAGATCTCTGCTATACTAGTGTATATAACCATACTATACTAGTGTATAGAATAGGGGTGTAACAATATATAATGGAACAATATATCGCAATACAATTTTTTTACAATATGTATCGTAGAGTTATGGCAATATTTTTTACAATACAACGTCCGTTTGATCCTATTGGTTGAGCTACCAGCACGTGACCTACTCTGCACCTGTGTCATGCATGCATTCATTGCATTCAGAGGAATCGCTTGAACGGAGTTAACTAAATTGTATATACAACAAAGAAAATTATTGAAAATGTTTAATGTTTTGGAAATAAATCTGTTAAGCGAATTTCAGTATAATTTAAAATGTTGTTCAAAATATCGTAATACTTATTGTATTGTACACCCAGTATCGTAATACTTATTGTATTGTACACCCAGTATCGTGATACGTATTGTATTGTACACCCAGTATCGTGATACGTATTGAATCGTGAGCTGAGTGTATCGTTACACCCCTAGTATAGAACTATACTATACTAATGTATAGATCTCTACTATACTAGTGTATAGAACCATACTATACTAATGTATAGAACCATACTATACTATTGTATATCTCTCTGCTATACGAGTGTATAGAACCATACTATACGAGTGTATAGAACCATACTATACTAGTGTATAGCCTATGCTAAATGAATACAATGTGTATTTGCATTTAAGGATTAGGGTCAGTCTATCTGCCTTTGCCCATATGTAGGTCTGTCTGTCTGACAGCACACCTGTCTGCTGTGTGTATCAGATGTGTAACAGTGTCTGTGTTGTGTGTATCAGATGTGTAACAGTGTCTGTGTTGTGTGTATCAGATGTGTAACAGTGTCTGTGTTGTGTCAGGTGCTGTCCTCCTGACGTGGTGGTGTGGCCACGGTCAGTGGAGGAGGTCAGTGCTCTTGCCAAGATCTGCAACCATCATTGCCTTCCCATCATCCCCTTCGGCACCGGGACAGGTCTGGAGGGCGGCGTCGGAGCTCTGAAGGTGAGAGGATGTCTGACAACTCTGATGTAAACACTGCTGGTACGTGTGTGAGCATGTGTGTCTCTCTCTAAGGGCGGAGTGTGTTTCAGCCTGAGGAACATGGACAGTGTGCTGGACCTCCATGAGGAAGACTTTGACGTAACGGTGGAGCCAGGTGTGACACGCAAGGCCCTCAACTCCTACCTGAGAGACACGGGCCTGTGGTTCCCTGTGGGTGAGCAAGCTGTCTAAACTGCCTCGTAGACTTCCCAAAGCTCGCTTACTAGTTGCGTAACAGCCTTCTGAAGTCTATTCTTTTCTCTCTCTCTCTCTCTCTCTCTCTCTCTCTCTCTCTCTCTCTCTCTCTCTCTCTCTCTCTCTCTCTCTCTCTCTCTCTCACATCGCTCTCCTTCCTCTCTCTCTCTCTCTCTCTCTCTCTCTCTCTCTCTTTCTCTCTCTCTCTCTCTCTCTCTCTCTCTCTCCCCCTCTCACATCGCTCTCCTTCCTCTCTCTCTCTCTCTCTCTCTCTCTCTCTCTCTCTCTCTCTCTCTCTCTCTCTCTCTCTTTCTCTCTGTCTGTTTGTCTGTCTCTCTCTGTCCCTCTCTGTTCTCTCTCTCTGTCTCTCTCTGTCCCTCTCTGTCTCTCTCTGTCTCTCTCACCAAGGCAGTTTGAGGCTGGGTTTGGAGCCGGTGCCCAGCAATGGACCAGGGTTAGGGTTAGTTAGGACCAGGGTTAGGGTTAGTTAGGACCAGTTCTTTGAGTTTCGAGACCAGTTCTTTGCGTTTCGAGAGCCAAAGAACCGGCCAGGATTGCCTGGCTGGGTGCCGCATTATACACAAAACAAACTTAAACAAAAACATAGTAGCTAGCTAGTACCATCTTCGCCATCACCACCTTTTCATCGGTTTATTCTAAAACCAACAATGCAAACAAGGACACTAACAGCTAACAAATAGAACTAGCTAGTTGCACATAGTTTCCCCAGTGAAGAGACCAATGCAGTGATGTCATTGACGTAGCTGTCTTGCCCGTTCAAAAGCAAACCGGTTCTAATAAGGTTTGCAAGCTGAACCAACTGCAAACCAGCAGTAGCAACATCCCTGAACTAAAACCAGGTTAGCTTAGGTGGAAAGGGAGTATCTGTGTCTCACTCAGAACCAGGTTCAGATGATCTCAGTATCATTACATTTACATTTATGCATTTAGCAGATGCTTTTATCCAAAGCGACTTCCAAAAGAGAGTTTTACAAAAGTGCATAGGTCACTGATCATAACAACGAGATAGCCCCAAACATTTTGGGTAGCCAAAACATGAAGCATACATTGTGAAAACTAAATAATTCCCAAAGGGAAGAACCATAAGAGCATGTAGTTGAACAAGTTACAATTAAACAATTTAACAACATGAACCTCAAAAGTGTAAGGGTGTACCTGTGGGAAAAAAGCAAGCAACAAAAATATATTACACAGCAAGTACAAGTTTTAAGTCAGTTACAACTAACCAACAAGAGCAACAAGACTCTCAATAAGAGTCATTGTGATCCTGAAACATCAGGTATACGTCTGGGCAGATTGAAGACCAGGCGGGCTGCTGCGTTCTGAATCCTCTGGAGAGGGCAGGTTGCGCATGCTGGGAGACCGGTGAGCAGCGAGTTGCAGTAGTCCAAATTTGAGAGGACAAGTGCTTGGACTAGCAGCTGGGTGGAATGCTCAGACAGGTATCTCCTGATCTTCCGGATGTTGTAGAGGGTGAATCTACACGACCGGGAGTCCGCAGCAATGTGGGCTGCGAGGGAGAGATTGTCATCCAAGATCACCCCGAGGTTCCTGGCAGAGGATGAAGGGGTCACCGTCGCAGATCCCAGGGTGTCTGAGAGATCGTGGGAGAGGGAGGGTTTGGCCGGGATGATGAGGAGTTCTGTTTTCAGTCTTACGAAGGCCTTTGTTCCTTCTGCCACCTCCCCAGATCCTGGTGCAGATGCATCTCTGTGTGGCATGGCAGCCACCAGTGCCTCGGGCACCAACGCTGTGCGCTACGGCACCATGAAGGAGAACGTGTTGAACCTGGAGGTGGTCCTGGCTGACGGCTCCATCCTCCACACCGCAGGGCAACGCCGCAGGCCCAGGTAGAGGAGGAGGAGAAGGAGAGGAGGAGGAAAGGAGGTTGAGGAGGAGAGGTCAAGGAGAGGAGGAGGTGAGGAGGTTTAGGAGGAGAGATTTAGGAGGGTAAGATGATGACAGGAGGAGGGTGAGGAAGAGTAAGATGGTTTAGGAGGAGAGGCTGAGGAGATTGAGGACAGAGGTTGAGGAAAGGAAGGGGAGGAGGATGGTTGAGGAGGAACAGAGGAGGAGGAGGATGGTTGAGGAGGAGCAGAGGAGGATGGTTGAGGAGGAGCAGAGGAGGAGGAGCATGGTTGAGGAGTGAACAAGAGGAACTTGATTAGCCTTCAGCAGTGAAGTAGCAGATCGGTCTATCTGTCTTTTCTATACTCTGTACCAGCCTCTCTACAAATTTAAAACCTTCGATGGAAGGGCCTTCTCATGCACTGCTCCTAAACTGTGGAACTTCCTGTTTCAATCAGAAATGTTCCTTCGCTTTGCCAATTTAAGAAGTTGTTTAAAATGTATCTTTTTAATCAGGTTTTTAAATAGTTAATTTTATTGTGTCTGTTTTTATTGTTATTGTATATCATGTTTTTATGATTATAATTTGAACTGTACTGTAGTGCTTTGAGTGCAAGACAGGCGCTTTACAAAAAAAATATTATATTATTGGGTGTGCTTTGCTTTCGGCAAGGGCACAACCTTTGTTCTCTCACATATATCTTCTTCTTCTTCTTCTTCTTCTTCTTATTTTCCCACCCCTAAAACTCAGTCAATATTTGGCCTACATAGACAACCTAGGTGTCAAACGTTTCGTCTTGGTCTCGATTGCGTTGCTTCTATTGGGATTTACGTTCCGTTGCACAGTTTAGGAGGTTACAAAGTTTTTGTGGCAAAAAGTGTCTTCTGTCAACGAAGGGTAGCAGTGCTAGCCTACGTCACTACGTCAGCACACGTTAACAACGACGCATGGATACAACGTGATAGAGACGTTCTAGCACGCAAATTGGAGCTTGGATTATGAGTGAAAAATGCCAACCCCCCAAATTACCAACCATTGGGTTTTGTTGAGAAAGCAATTTCGAGTGGAACTGCCATCTCGGATTTTTTATTTAGGTTGTGAAAGTCTTTGTAATTTGAGCGAGTGCGGGTCGCCCGTGAGACTGCCTAGGCGGCAGCCATGCAAGCGTCATAGTAGTTTAGTATTTTCGTCTTTTTATAGTTCGGTCAATTCTACACCACAAAACAGAAGGAGGGCAATGTTATGACGATATGACTATTGTGAAGACAGCCAGATGGTGAGATTTTAATGTAGGTTGCTGTAAAAACTTGGATTGGTTTGCTACGTGAGAGCCCCGTCAGCCTCCGTTGACGATTGCGTCAGCTGTTGTCGATCTTTGATGAGTATTTTCTTAATTTCGTACCAGGGTCAATTCTACATCAAAAATCAGAAGGAGGGCAGTGTTATAAAGATATGGCGATTGCGAAGACAGTCAGCGCGTCAGCATATTTTTGTGATTTGTGTAAAACTTGGAATTTGAGTGACACCACGGCTTGTTTTGACGTTAGCCTCAGTCAGACTCGGCTCACCCACTGGCAGTGTGTACAGTAGTACTGTCTTCAATGCCACAGCTAAACTTTATGTCAAAAGAAACGTTCTCATTTCCGGCGCTTTCAAACAATCAGTGAAATGTGGAGCAACAGCAGCTAGCTTGCCTCTAGCAAACTTATTTTGAATTAGCCATTTCCCCCTACATTAATGTCAAACTTATTTACGTTTTGGGGGGCATATTTTCAGTTAGCAGACGGTACTGTTTGAATCGCGATTCCATACTGCCAGTGACATAGTTGTTACAGTAGCTTGTTTCAAAGGGGGTTTGCAGCTGTTTCAAAGGGTGTTCTTAATGAAATATGCAATATGAGTAGGCTAAATGCTTGAAAATATCACTAGAAGGGAAAAACTTACAACCGACGCAAGCAGGCACACCCTACAATTTCCCCAGAAATTGTACCCTCTCTAGTTGGGTGTGCTTTGCCTTCGGCAAGGGCACAACCTTTGTTCTCTCACATATATCTTCTTCTTCTTCTTTTTATTATTTTCCCACCCCTAAAACTCAGTCAATATTTGGCCTACATAGACAACCTAGGTGTCAAAAGTTTCGTCTTGGTCTCGATTGCGTTGCTTCTATTGGGATTTACGTTCCGTTGCACGGTTTAGGCTGAGCTTAAGTTTTTGTGGCGAAAAGTGTCTTCTGTCAACGAAGGGTAGCAGTGCTAGCCTACGTCACTACGTCAGCACACGTTAGCAACGACGCATGGATACAACGTGATAGAGACGTTCTAGCACGCAAATTGGAGCTTGGATTATGAGTGAAAAATGCCAACCCCCAAAATTACCAACAATTGGGTTTTGTTGAGAAAGCAATTTCGAGTGGAACTGCCATCTCGGATTTTTTATTTAGGTTGTGAAAGTCTTTGTAATTTGAGCGAGTGCGGGTCGCCCGTGAGACTGCCTAGGCGGCAGCCATGCAAGCGTCATAGTAGTTTAGTATTTTCGTATTTTTATAGTTCGGTCAATTCTACACCACAACACAGAAGGAGGGCAATGTTATGACGATATGACTATTGTGAAGACAGCCAGAAGGTGAGATTTTAATGTAGGTTGCTGTAAAAACTTTGATTGGTTTGCTACGTGAGAGCCCCGTCAGCCTCCGTTGACGATTGCGTCAGCTGTTGTCGATCTTTGATAAGTATTTTCTTAATTTCGTACCAGGGTCAATTCTACATCAAAAATCAGAAGGAGGGCAGTGTTATACAGATATGGCGATTGCGAAGACAGCCAGCGCGTCAGCATATTTTTGTGATTTGTGTAAAACTTGGAATTTGAGTGACACCACGGCTTGTTTTGACGTTAGTCTCAGTCAGACTCGGCTCACCCACTGGCAGTGTGTAGTACTGTCTTCAATGCCACAGCTAAACTTTATGTCAAAAGAAACGTTCTCATTTCCGGCGCTTTCAAACAATCAGTGAAATGTGGAGCAACAGCAGCTAGCTTGCCTCTAGCAAACTTATTTTGAATTAGCCATTTCCCCCTACATTAATGTCAAACTTATTTACGTTTTGGGGGGCATATTTTCAGTTAGCAGACGGTACTGTTTGAATCGCGATTCCATACTGCCAGTGACAACGTTGTTACAGTAGCTTGTTTCAAAGGGGGTTTGCAGCTGTTTCAAAGGGTGTTCTTAATAAAATATGAGTAGGCTAAATGCTTGAAAATATCACTAGAAGGGAAAAACTTACAACCGACGCAAGCAAGTACACCCTACAATTTCCCCAGAAATTGTACCCTCTCTAGTTGGGTGTGCTTTGCCTTCGGCAAGGGCACAACCTTTGTTCTCTCACATATATCTTCTTCTTCTTCTTCTTCTTCTTATTTTCCCACCCCTAAAACTCAGTCAATATTTGGCCTACATAGACAACCTAGGTGTCAAACGTTTCGTCTTGGTCTCGATTGCGTTGCTTCTATTGGGATTTACGTTCCGTTGCACAGTTTAGGAGGTTACAAAGTTTTTGTGGCAAAAAGTGTCTTCTGTCAACGAAGGGTAGCAGTGCTAGCCTACGTCACTACGTCAGCACACGTTAACAACGACGCATGGATACAACGTGATAGAGACGTTCTAGCACGCAAATTGGAGCTTAGATTATGAGTGAAAAATGCCAACCCCCCAAATTACCAACCATTGGGTTTTGTTGAGAAAGCAATTTCGAGTGGAACTGCCATCTCGGATTTTTTATTTAGGTTGTGAAAGTCTTTGTAATTTGAGCGAGTGCGGGTCGCCCGTGAGACTGCCTAGGCGGCAGCCATGCAAGCGTCATAGTAGTTTAGTATTTTCGTCTTTTTATAGTTCGGTCAATTCTACACCACAAAACAGAAGGAGGGCAATGTTATGACGATATGACTATTGTGAAGACAGCCAGATGGTGAGATTTTAATGTAGGTTGCTGTAAAAACTTTGATTGGTTTGCTACGTGAGAGCCCCGTCAGCCTCCGTTGACGACTGCGTCAGCTGTTGTCGATCTTTGATGAGTATTTTCTTAATTTCGTACCAGGGTCAATTCTACATCAAAAATCAGAAGGAGGGCAGTGTTAGAAAGATATGGCGATTGCGAAGACAGCCAGCGCGTCAGCATATTTTTGTGATTTGTGTAAAACTTGGAATTTGAGTGACACCACGGCTTGTTTTGACGTTAGCCTCAGTCAGACTCGGCTCACCCACTGGCAGTGTGTAGTACTGTCTTCAATGCCACAGCTAAACTTTATGTCAAAAGAAACGTTCTCATTTCCGGCGCTTTCAAACAATCAGTGAAATGTGGAGCAACAGCAGCTAGCTTGCCTCTAGCAAACTTATTTTGAATTAGCCATTTCCCCCTACATTAATGTCAAACTTATTTACGTTTTGGGGGGCATATTTTCAGTTAGCAGACGGTACTGTTTGAATCGCGATTCCATACTGCCAGTGACAACGTTGTTACAGTAGCTTGTTTCAAAGGGGGTTTTGCAGCTGTTTCAAAGGGTGTTCTTAATGAAATATGCAATATGAGTAGGCTAAATGCTTGAAAATATCACTAGAAGGGAAAAACTTACAACCGACGCAAGCGAGCACACCCTACAATTTCCCCAGAAATTGTACCCTCTCTAGTTATTATTATTATTACCTGTCTGACTGGTCTGCCTGTCTGCTTGTCTCTGTCAGGAAGACATCTGCAGGCTACAACCTGACCAACCTGTTTGTGGGCTCTGAGGGCACACTGGGGGTCATCACCAAGGCAACGCTGCGTCTCTACGGTGTCCCTGAGGCCGTGGTGTCGGCCGTGTGCTCCTTCCCCTCTGTCCAGGCTGCTGTGGACAGCACGGTGCAGGTCCTGCAGGCAGGGGTGCCCATCGCTCGCATTGGTGAGGAGGGATAGGGGTGAGATAGAGTTAGGAGTAGGTCACCAGGAGTAGGTGAGGAGGGGTAGGGGTGGAGTTAGGGGTAGGTGAGGAGGGGTTGGGGTGGAGCTAGGGGTAGGTGAGGAGGGGTAGGGGTGGGATAGAGTTAGGAGTAGGTCACCAGGAGTAGGTGAGGAGGGGTAGGGGTGGAGTTAGAGGTAGGTGAGGAGGGGTAGGGGTGGAGTTAGGGGTAGGTGAGGAGGGGTAGGGGTGGAGTTAGGGGTAGGTGAGGTAAGGAGGGTTAGAGTGGGATTAGGGGTGGGTGAGGAAGCTTAGGGGTAGGTGAAGAGGGTTAGGGGTGGGTAGGGGTAGGTGAGGTAAGGAGGGTTAGGGTGGGGGTAGGGGTAGATGAGGAAGGTTAGGGGTAGGGGTATTGGTGGGGTTAGGGGTGGGTATGGGTAGGTGAAGAGGGGTAGGGGTAGTGGTGGGGTTAGGGATGGGTGAGGAAGGTTAGGGGTAGGGGATAGGCATAGGAACGGGGGATAGAGTTAAGGCCGAAATATACTACTCCGACTCTGTTACGCCTGGGACACACTGCCTGCGATCTGCTGCAATCTGGTGTTAAGCGCCTGGAAGCGCCGCCTTTTTTCTTTCAGCACCCATGTTATCAAATGGGACCGACCACACTGGCTGCGAAGCGCTGCAAAGCACCGCGATAGGCTGTGATAGGCTGCGATCTGCAGCGATCATTTCGGCAGCTGGTCAAATTTTTTCACGAGACACTTGTGAAATTGGCTGCAGGATGATAAAATACACCATATTAGTTTATATATTTGAGAAAAAAAACGTTATTTGACATTTATTAAAATGTGATTTTACTACATTAATTGTAGACTACAGTGAACATTTGTAAAGTTGTAGACATTATAAATATTTTTTTTATATTACTTTGGAGGCCTACGTACAATATTCACTCTATATAAAACCTAACTACACAATGTTGGTAACAAACGGCCTTTCCATGTGGTTACCCTGATGAAAATAAACGGATTGATCTGTTGAGCTAGCATGCCAGTAGTTGGTTTGTTTGAGAGAAACGAGTTGTCACGCGTTGCACGCAACACACACGCGTGCAGATATAGCCTACCGAGAGAGAACCCCCATGTCGATTTATAAAATCAGCGAGAAATTCAAGGAGATGGACGAGATCAAATTAATTCTTAAAGTTGAAAAGCACAGGGAGTTGTATGACCGCCAGCACCAATTTGACAAGGACAACGTAGATAAGGATCAATGCTGGGATATAGCCAATGCCATGTTTATGTACCATGTCAGCGTAAAGGAAAGCTCAGAGTAGCTGAAAGGCTTGGTGACCGGTGCGGAGAAATGCGCGTCTGGTGTGAACAGCTTTGAGCCAGCCGAGCCGATCGTGGCGCTGCGCGGCGCTTCGCAGCCAGTGTGTCCCAGGCGTTACGGAGAGACAGACAAACGGAGTCGGACGGATTCGTTCACTGCCAGAAAAGTAGGTGGAGCAACATTTTTGAAGCCTGCCACATGACGTCTTTGTGTGTGGAACCAATTGCGGACCAATCACAGCCAAGGGGTATCCGTAAAATTACGGACTAGCGGAGGATAGTCAGGAAAATCAGGAGGTGCACATAGAGCTCTCTGAGGGGCTCGGAGAGGGCGTTCCACATCGGAGAGGGCGTTCCCTGTGTCCGTCTCCGTGAAAACTGAGTAGTATAATTCGGCCTTAAGTGTGTGTGTGTGTCCACCAGAGTTCCTGGATGACGTGATGATAGCAGCATGTAACCGGTTCAGCTCCCTCTCCTACCCAGTCTGCCCCACCCTCTTCCTGGAGTTCCACGGGACTGAGAAGAGCCTTGAGGAGCAGGTGACCTCCACAGGTGTGGGTGTGTCTGGGTGTGTGTCGGTGTGTGTATAAATATAAATATAGTGTGTGTGTGTGTGTGTATATGTGTGTGTATATACTGTATGTTGTATGTATGTGTCTGTAATATGTGTATGTGTGTGATCAGAGGAGATCGTCCAGGAGAACGGGGGGTCAGACTTCAGCTGGGCGCGGGACCCAGAGACACGAGGGCGTCTGTGGAAGGCTCGGCACGACGCCTGGTACGCTGCCCTGGCTCTGAGACCAGGCTGCAAGGTGGGCCCTCACCTGGGCTGTCTGGGGTATAGGCCCTCATCTGGGCTGTCTGTCTGTCTGGGGTATGGGCCCTCACCTGGGCTGTCTGGGGTAAGGGCCCTCACCTGGGTTGTCTGGGGTATGGGCCCTCACCTGAGCTGTCTGGGGTATGGGTCCTCACCTGGGCTGTCTGGGTTATGGGTCCTCACCTGGGCTGTCTGGGGTTAGGGTTGTGTATGTGGGGGGATCTGTTGGTGTGTGTGGAGCTACTGTGTTCTTTGCGTGTGTGTGTGTGTGTGTGTGTGTGTAATAACTGTGTGTGTGTGCTGGCATACTGTAATGAACTATGCACTGTGTGTGTGTGTGTGCGCAGGCATACTCCACAGATGTGTGTGTGCCTCTGTCCCACCTCCCTGAGATCATTGTGGACACCAAAAGGGACCTGATCCAGAACCACCTCACAGGTCACAAACACACGACACATACACCCCCCCCCCCCACACACACACACAAACACCCACACATATACACACACACATACACACACCAACGTACACACACACACCCCACACATATACACCCACACATACACAAACTCCCCACACATATACACACACCCCACACATAGAGTAAATACACCTACATGCACACATACACACCCACATGTACACACACACCCCCCACACGTGTATTCACCCACATGCACTCACACGCCCACATATACACACCTACATGCACACAGACACACATGGGAGAGACGGAGCGTGTGAGTGTGTATGTGTCTCTTGCAGGGCCGATTGCAGGTCATGTGGGGGATGGGAATTTCCACTGTATCATGGTGCTGGACCCAGAGGATCAGGATGAGGTGGAGAGGGTTCACCTCTTCACTGACAGACTCGCCAGGTAGGCTTCTCTCTCTCTCCTTTTCAGTGTCTTTTTCTTTCCCTCCGTACTCTTCCTGCCACCCCCCGTCCCAGCACACCCTCTGCTGGTAACTTCCCTAACATGGACCACATTCATACAGTAGATAGATAGATAGATAGAACAACATTTCGTTCTTATGTGCACTTAATTGTACTGTTGAATGACAATAAAAACTATATCTATTATTTATTTGATAAACTTTATTACAGGCTCAAGGCCTACATGGTAAAAAAACAAACAATACATACAAACAATTAATTACATAGAAATATACAAGGAAAGAAGGGCTAAAAAAGGCACTCCTGCCAGTGTTCCCAGATCTTAGATGTGTACTTGATAGAGCTGCGGCCAGGGTCTGTCATCAGATCAATTATAATATTTGTAGAGCGGTCCAGCCGACTCATAAACTTAAAAGTAAGGTTCCTCAGCAAGGCCATGAAGGTGGTTAGACCCATATTACAGAACAGCTCACTGGCTCTAGTACTTCTGGGTTTCTTCAGGAGTATCCTAAGACAGTCATTATAGGCTACTTTCAATTTACGCAAGCTCTCCTTGTTGTAATTCACCCAGAGTGGAGCTGTATAGAGAGGGGTGCAGTAGGCTCTAAACTAATTAATTTTAACATCAAATGTACAGTGGTGGAATTTTCTAACCAACATGTTAGCTTGGACATAGAGCAATCCCCTAAACATGTCGGCATCATCCTCCAACGTGTCTGTAATAATGTGCCCTAAGTATTTGGTACTATTGGACACCCCCAGAATTTGCCCAGAAAGATGAAAGGCAGGGAACTTAATATCCATGTCATCCTTAGTTCTTCAGACGATTACCACGCTCTTCTTGGCATTATATTTAACGTCAAAATCGACCCCATAATTAGAGCAGATGTTAAGCAGCTGTTGAAACCCACTGCTACTAGGGGATAGTAAAGCTAGGTCGTCTGCATACATAAAGTGGTTGACCAGGGAATCACCTATCATACAACCTGTTCTGCATCCCCCCAGCTGCCTGGAAAGGTCGTCCATATAGATATTGAGAAGGGGTGGGGATAATATACCCCCCTGCCGGACACCGTTACCAACTTTAAAAGGGGTAGATAGGATGCTCCCCCATCTTACTCTCATGCTCTGGTTCGCATACCAGTAAGCTAGGATGCGTACTAAACTACTGGGCACACCCCTAATCTTGAGCTTATTAAACAACTTAAAGTGGTGGACGCGTTCAAATGCATCAATTAACCCTATAAGCATAGTAGAGCCCTGCCTTCTATGTGTCTCTTGCCTCTTTCAGAGCATAAATACATAGGTCGTTACTATGCTTGGGTTTAAAGCCAAACTGATTGTCAGTGGTGGTATCTATCTATCTACTGTATGAATGTGGTACATGGTTGGATTAACTACATATATTCTCCTCCTCTGCCCCTTCCTCCTCCTCCTTTGCCCCCTCCTCCACCCCCAGGCGTGCCCTGTCCCTGGATGGCAGTTGTACTGGGGAACATGGTGTGGGTTTGGGGAAGCGTGTTCTGCTGAGGGAAGAGGTGGGGCCCCAGGCCATGGAGGTCATGCAGGGCCTCAAGGCTTCCCTGGACCCCAAGAACTTGATGAATCCTGGGAAGGTCCTGTAGCCTGCTTTGTTTCCAGTATGGCCTCCTGTTCTCTGGCCTCCTGTTCTCTGCTCTGTTTGGCCCATGACCCAGTCATGATCATGTGATACACTCCCTGGTAAACTGTCTGTTCTAACACATGGGTTCAATATCTGAGACCAGCTGGAACCAGAGGAGCTAGGAACCCCATTACACGTTATTATATTACATTGTACTAGCAACATATATTTTAATCTAATCTATAAAATTAAATTGTGTTTTCTATTGATCTACAGGCCAGATGGCTAGTCTTCTCTACTATGAAGCAGCAATGTGGTATTATGTGAGTTTATAACGTGCAAGCCAGGGAGGTTACTGAGTCTTCACCTGAGCATGCCATACAGTAAATAGCACTGGCACGTGCAGTACATCTCCCAGCCACCAGACGTCAGTAGTGTGATGTTTTGTGTTTCTGTCATAAGCACCAAGAATAAAACAGTTAATGTATCCGTTTTTTTTAGATCCCTTCGAATGAGAAGATGCTTATTTGTATAGATAAAACCAGTTTATTTATTGATTGTGTGGGACTAAATAAGTGAATTTCGATTAAATGACTTTCTATGCTTCACTTGGGTGGAGTGCTGGTACAGAACTCAAGATTATGTAGTGCAAAAAATAATTTTGATTAAAGAAATATGTCCTGTTCATAAGTTTCTCTCCTCTTGAAATTCCCGGTTCAAACCCGATCTTACATCCTTTAACATGCAGGAAGCCAGCCAGGATGGAGACACATAACTGTGTGTTGTGTAGTGAGGAGCTGTAGGGCGCTGGGACGGTTAGTGTGTAGTGAGGAGCTGTAGGGCGCTGGGAGGGTTAGTGTGTAGTGTGTAGTGAGGAGCTGTAGGGCGCTGGGAGGGTTAGTGTGTAGTGAGGAGCTGTAGGGCGCTGGGACGGTTAGTGTGTAGTGTGTAGTGAGGAGCTGTCGGGCGCTGGGAGGGTTAGTGTTAGTGAGGAGCTGTAGAGCGCTGGGAGGGATTAGTGTGTAGTGAGGAGCTGTAGAGCGCTGGGAGGGTTAGTGTGTAGTGTGTAGTGAGGAGCTGTAGGGCGCTGGGAGGGTTAGTGTGTAGTGTGTAGTGAGGAGCTGTCGGGCGCTGGGAGGGTTAGTGTTAGTGAGGAGCTGTAGAGCGCTGGGAGGGTTAGTGTGTAGTGAGGAGCTGTAGGGCGCTGGGAGGGTTAGTGTGTAGTGAGGAGCTGTAGGGCGCTGGGAGGGTTAGTGTGTAGTGAGGAGCTGTCGGGCGCTGGGAGGGTTAGTGTGTAGTGAGGAGCTGTAGGGCGCTGGGAGGGTTAGTGTGTAGTGAGGAGCTGTAGGGCGCTGGGAGGGTTAGTGTGTAGTGAGGAGCTGTAGGGCGCTGGGAGGGTTAGTGTGTAGTGAGGAGCTGTAGGGCGCTGGGAGGGTTAGTGTGTAGTGAGGAGCTGTAGGGCGCTGGGAGGGTTAGTGTGTAGTGAGGAGCTGTAGGGCGCTGGGAGGGTTAGTGTGTAGTGAGGAGCTGTAGGGCGCTGGGAGGGTTAGTGTGTAGTGAGGAGCTGTAGGGCGCTGGGAGGGTTAGTGTGTAGTGAGGAGCTGTAGGGCGCTGGGAGGGTTAGTGTGTAGTGAGGAGCTGTAGAGCGCTGGGAGGGTTAGTGTGTAGTGAGGAGCTGTAGAGCGCTGGGAGGGTTAGTGTGTAGTGAGGAGCTGTAGGGCGCTGGGAGGGTTAGTGTGTAGTGAGGAGCTGTAGAGCGCTGGGAGGGTTAGTGTGTAGTGAGGAGCTGTAGAGCGCTGGGAGGGTTAGTGTGTAGTGAGGAGCTGTAGGGCGCTGGGAGGGTTAGTGTGTAGTGAGGAGCTGTAGGGCGCTGGGAGGGTTAGTGTGTAGTGAGGAGCTGTAGGGCGCTGGGAGGGTTAGTGTGTAGTGAGGAGCTGTAGGGCGCTGGGAGGGTTAGTGTGTAGTGAGGAGCTGTAGGGCGCTGGGAGGGTTAGTGTGTAGTGAGGAGCTGTAGAGCGCTGGGAGGGTTAGTGTGTAGTGAGGAGCTGTAGAGCGCTGGGAGGGTTAGTGTGTAGTGAGGAGCTGTAGGGCGCTGGGAGGGTTAGTGTGTAGTGAGGAGCTGTAGGGCGCTGGGAGGGTTAGTGTGTAGTGAGGAGCTGTAGGGCGCTGGGAGGGTTAGTGTGTAGTGAGGAGCTGTAGAGCGCTGGGAGGGTTAGTGTGTAGTGAGGAGCTGTAGGGCGCTGGGAGGGTTAGTGTGTAGTGAGGAGCTGTAGGGCGCTGGGAGGGTTAGTGTGTAGTGAGGAGCTGTAGGGCGCTGGGAGGGTTAGTGTGTAGTGAGGAGCTGTAGGGCGCTGGGAGGGTTAGTGTGTAGTGAGGAGCTGTAGAGCGCTGGGAGGGTTAGTGTGTAGTGAGGAGCTGTAGGGCGCTGGGAGGGTTAGTGTGTAGTGAGGAGCTGTAGGGCGCTGGGAGGGTTAGTGTGTAGTGAGGAGCTGTAGGGCGCTGGGAGGGTTAGTGTGTAGTGAGGAGCTGTAGGGCGCTGGGAGGGTTAGTGTGTAGTGAGGAGCTGTAGGGCGCTGGGAGGGTTAGTGTGTAGTGAGGAGCTGTAGGGCGCTGGGAGGGTTAGTGTGTAGTGAGGAGCTGTAGGGCGCTGGGAGGGTTAGTGTGTAGTGAGGAGCTGTAGGGCGCTGGGAGGGTTAGTGTGTAGTGAGGAGCTGTAGGGCGCTGGGAGGGTTAGTGTGTAGTGAGGAGCTGTAGGGCGCTGGGAGGGTTAGTGTGTAGTGAGGAGCTGTAGGGCGCTGGGAGGGTTAGTGTGTAGTGAGGAGCTGTAGAGCGCTGGGAGGGTTAGTGTGTAGTGAGGAGCTGTAGGGCGCTGGGAGGGTTAGTGTGTAGTGAGGAGCTGTAGGGCGCTGGGAGGGTTAGTGTGTAGTGAGGAGCTGTAGGGCGCTGGGAGGGTTAGTGTGTAGTGAGGAGCTGTAGGGCGCTGGGAGGGTTAGTGTGTAGTGAGGAGCTGTAGGGCGCTGGGAGGGTTAGTGTGTAGTGAGGAGCTGTAGGGCGCTGGGAGGGTTAGTGTGTAGTGAGGAGCTGTAGGGCGCTGGGAGGGTTAGTGTGTAGTGAGGAGCTGTAGGGCGCTGGGAGGGTTAGTGTGTAGTGAGGAGCTGTAGGGCGCTGGGAGGGTTAGTGTGTAGTGAGGAGCTGTAGGGCGCTGGGAGGGTTAGTGTGTAGTGAGGAGCTGTAGGGCGCTGGGAGGGTTAGTGTGTAGTGAGGAGCTGTAGGGCGCTGGGAGGGTTAGTGTGTAGTGAGGAGCTGTAGGGCGCTGGGAGGGTTAGTGTGTAGTGAGGAGCTGTAGGGCGCTGGGAGGGTTAGTGTGTAGTGAGGAGCTGTAGGGCGCTGGGAGGGTTAGTGTGTAGTGAGGAGCTGTAGGGCGCTGGGAGGGTTAGTGTGTAGTGAGGAGCTGTAGGGCGCTGGGAGGGTTAGTGTGTAGTGAGGAGCTGTAGGGCGCTGGGAGGGTTAGTGTGTAGTGAGGAGCTGTAGGGCGCTGGGAGGGTTAGTGTGTAGTGAGGAGCTGTAGGGCGCTGGGAGGGTTAGTGTGTAGTGAGGAGCTGTAGGGCGCTGGGAGGGTTAGTGTGTAGTGAGGAGCTGTAGGGCGCTGGGAGGGTTAGTGTGTAGTGAGGAGCTGTAGGGCGCTGGGAGGGTTAGTGTGTAGTGAGGAGCTGTAGGGCGCTGGGAGGGTTAGTGTGTAGTGAGGAGCTGTAGGGCGCTGGGAGGGTTAGTGTGTAGTGAGGAGCTGTAGGGCGCTGGGAGGGTTAGTGTGTAGTGAGGAGCTGTAGGGCGCTGGGAGGGTTAGGTGTGTAGTGAGGAGCTGTAGGGCGCTGGGAGGGTTAGTGTGTAGTGAGGAGCTGTAGGGCGCTGGGAGGGTTAGTGTGTAGTGAGGAGCTGTAGGGCGCTGGGAGGGTTAGTGTGTAGTGAGGAGCTGTAGGGCGCTGGGAGGGTTAGTGTGTAGTGAGGAGCTGTAGGGCGCTGGGAGGGTTAGTGTGTAGTGAGGAGCTGTAGGGTGCTGGGAGGGTTAGTGTGTAGTGAGGAGCTGTAGGGCGCTGGGAGGGTTAGTGTGTAGTGAGGAGCTGTAGGGCGCTGGGAGGGTTAGTGTGTAGTGAGGAGCTGTAGGGGGCTGGGAGGGTTAGTGTGTAGTGAGGAGCTGTAGAGCGCTGGGAGGGTTAGTGTGTAGTGAGGAGCTGTAGGGCGCTGGGAGGGTTAGTGTGTAGTGAGGAGCTGTAGGGTGCTGCAGGCAGGGTTTACCGCGGGTCAGGCAGATTACCAGGAACAGCAACCTAAAGCTCTCCTGGAACAGCTAATAGAGTTAATAATAACAGTTATACTGTTAGACTGCACTTCCAACTTTAAGGTAACCAGGTGAGCTGAAGATACAAAACTGTATTTACTGTAACTTCCTGTTCAGGAAAATAATGTTTTGAAATCAACTTATTGTGTTCATGTAGTCAAACCTACATCAACGAAAAGAGGGACAGTGAAGGCTAAAGGTTATTTACAGGATTAAACAGCGAAGATGGTAAATATGTCCAGAAGATGCAGCTCAAACTGAAACTGTGGAAATGAGACGGGAGAAATTTAATTTTGACCTTTTTTTATTGTCATTATATATATATAGATATATATATATATCTATAGATATATATCTATAGATATATATATATATCTATATATATTGTACTGCACATCCAGTTGACAGTAATCTGGTGCCTCAAAACCCAGGCAGCCATTCACATCCTCTGAAAAACAAATACAAAGTCAAATGAAAAAGAAAGAAAGCAAAAGATGGGAGTAGAGTACTGCCCTTGGGGGTGGAGGGGTGTGGGGAGGCTTATAGAGAAAGGATAGGAGGGGGGCTTAAAGTAAACACACCTGAATATAACAGGAGTACTGAAGGTGTGGTTGATTTTTGTCTGAGTTTACACTACAGGTTGGTTCCATTGGCGCAGTTTTACAGGTTGACCTAAATGAAGTGCACCCCTGTATGTAATAGTACTGGCAGGCTGCTTGACCTGACTGGTCATCACAACAAAACCAGGTCTCAGAAAACTCATAAATGTTAAAGTTTTCTTTCTAATGATTTACTAATGTACTTGTATTATAATAATATATTCATTTAACAGGTGATTTTATCCAAAGAGATATACAGTACAGGGGGGATTTAAAGCTGCAACCTCCTGGACAGTCAAATTATTTAACCAACGAGCTATACTCTCCCCTTTTAACCTTTGTTGCTTAGGCAGGTCAATCCTCAGGCACTATAGTGGCCTACACAAGCTGCTGAATGACTGATGGAAACTCATCTGGGTCTCCAGGAGTCATTCTCTTATCTCCCACCTCCACTCCTCCCTCCTACTGGTGCTGTCTGGTCAGATAAGCTGGTTCTCTTCAGGTTATGGCGTGTCATCTTCTCCTGTGTGGAATGGAGAAGGGAAGGGTGGAAACCATCGGAATGTTGCCATGGTGAGTTAGTGACCCTAACCCTCAGTGGGCCTCTGGAGAGAGCCTCAGGCCAGGATCTCTACTCCCTCATAAGGTATAAATGGAGGAAAAAACACCATCCAACCATTTGATGTCTAACTTCTCTCTTTTCTCTTGTTGTCTAAGATCTTCCTGTTTTTGTATTTGTCTGCAGAAGGCCATTGACTTTCAAGTCTTTGTGGCAACAATTTTGCTGGTACCCCACAGTAGTTGCGCTGTAGAGTCGTAGCTGTAATCATGTTGTGTGTGTGAGTGAAAGACTCGTGTTTTAGATTAGTTTTGCGACACAAGATGAGTGAAAAACGTGCACAATGCTCACCTCACAGAAACTAGCTAGTAGCTAGTGTGGACTCCTGAATGTCTGTAAAACATGAGATCTGCAACCTATCACAATGATAATGTACAAACAGTTGCAAGCTGTATGGCAACCATGTTTGTTTTGGTAGCCAAATATTGGAGGAAATATGTTCCAAGAAACTGATGTAGGTACTGTCTTTAACTTTGTGCTCCTCAGAGGCAGCAATTATGAAACTACGCAGATGTCAGTAGTATAATGTGTGCTGCGTAATCTTTTCATTGTCCTTTATGTTTCAAATAGCGTGTTATGTGGCCCAGATTTATGTATTGTGGACCAGACTAGATGAGACCAGACTAGACCATGGTTAGATGAGACCAGAACAGACTAGACTAAACCAGACCAGATGAGACCAGACCAGACTACACCAGACTAGATCAAACTAGACTAGACCATGGTTAGATGAGACCAGACTAGACCAGACTAGATGAGACCAGACTAGATAAGAGCAGACTAGACCATGTTTAGATGAGACCAGACTAGACCAGACTATATGAGACCAGACTAGACCAGACGAGACTAGATCAGACCAGAACAGACCAGGGGCCAGTTGCATAAAAATAGACCTAGTCTTAGGGCCCTATCTTGCACCCAGCGCATTGACTTTATCAACGACGCAAGTATCATTCCTAGTTTGCACTCGACGCAAAGCGGACTTTTCCCTCCACAGACACACAGGTAAATTAGAGAATGACCTTGCACTCCTGGGGGCGGTTCAGCGAAAAAAGAAGGCGTGTTCTGGCGCAAATGTTCCCTGGTGCTATTTTTCAGTTTCAGAAAAACAATTCCGCCACAGACCAGGAAAAACGTAGTCTAAAGTCAATGGCGCGTTATTCAGATGCTATTTTAAGGGCGTATGCTTGGCCCGTGCGCACTGCTGGCGAGGCCAGGGTCTTCTTTCTGCGAAGCTACGTTACATTGTTTTGATTTATTGTATGGCTGTGATACATTTCTTTCATGTCAATGATTAAAAATATTTTCATGAGAAATCTCTATGTATGTGAACTTGATTTGTAACAATTGTGGCAATTTCCTCCCATGCCTGTTTAACCGAAGCTAATTTGGGTGGGTTTCTTCTCCCATCCCAATCAGAATCAGAATTCGGTTTATTCGCCATGTATGTTACACAAACACGGAATTTACTGTGGCAGGAAGGTGCAAACAATAAACATATACAGGTCTTAAATTAAGTTAAAAAGTACAATGGTTAAACTAATTCTAAGAACTAAACAATTAAAAAATATAACAATTAAAAAAAATTAATATATAGAAAAATAAGACTAAGAATTTGACTGAGCAGCATGAGTGGGCAACTTAGTGCAATGAGAAAACTGCTCTGCCTTTCCCATAAAATGTCACTTCTCTATCTTTTACGGCCCTGACGAGAACGTAGGTCTCCTCGGCTGTGAACCGCTCCTGGCGTGCGCCTGGCTAATCCGCCATTATAATAGCAATCCACCATGGACCAAGCGTGCCTGCTCTTAAAGGGAATGTGAGATGACGCTCTTATTGGTTATTGCACGTTACGCCCAAACCACACCCATTAGTAATGTAGCTACTTAAGACCAACCCATTTTAGATTTGCGCCAGGCGCAAAGTCATTTATCCCGCCGGTATAATAGCAACAGCGCCGGAGTCCCGCCCACAAAGTTACTTGCGCATTTTGATACTTGCGTTTCAGATCGTTAAAATGGGGCCTTAGACTTAAATGTAACTTTAAGTCTGACTTGCCATAGACACTTCAATTTACCAGTTGCATAAAGCTTTCCTATGAGTGACTAACGTAAGACTGACTTAGCTAGCCTGTCGCGCTTTGCATTATGGGTAAAATAAGACACTTCGCGAAAAAAGAAAACATGGCGGACACAACAGCGACACTTAACGGAGGAAGATTGATACATCACCCTGCTGAAAACCTGATCTGTTTGGAGGAATACAATACTGAAAAAGTTCTTATAAAGTTAATTTGTATGCGTCTTTAAGCTTCTTAATTTAACCCTAACGCTACTTCTATTTATATCCAACAACTCCAACGCAGAAGGCTAGAGTCAATGCAATGACTTATATTGTCATCTACTCACTCGTTTAATAAAATGATATTTTAGCGGAAAAGCAGACCCCAGTTAAATTAAACTTAATTGCTTTTGTAATAATTATGCTAAAATAATGACGTACTAACAGATTGTTGGCATAGCAACTAAACCCTTACTGCAAGGTTTAGCCAGGGGGAGAGGTGGCTAACTTTCATACCGCAAATTAAGTCAGTCTTACTATTTATGCAACAGACAGGCTTAAATAGACTAGTCTAACCTGACAATTAAAGACTTTCTAAGGCTAAGACTAGTTTTAAACTAAGTTTATGCAACTGGTGCCTGACTAGATGAGAGCAGACTAGACCAGACTAGATGAGACCAGAATAGACCAGACTAGATGAGACCAGACCAGACCAGACTAGACAAGGCCAGGCTAGATAAAAGTAGCCTAGACGAGATGATATCAGACCAGACCAGACGGCATGGCAACAATGTTGTCTTAACAACAGAGTGTGGTGTGTTAGGGTTAGGGTTAGTTAGGTTAATGTGGTGTGTCATCATGTCCCTTCTCGGGATGCGGACTCGTACTGCCCCATGCTCTGACAAGTGCATTGGTAGGTCAGGTGATAACACACTAAACCAATCACCTCAACCTCACATACACATGTGACTGACACCCTGTTAACCTAGCACATGGACACAGTCCCCCACAATACACATGTACAAGTACACACACACAGAGGTTTAACCTGACTGACATTGTAACAGCCCCAAAACACACGCACACACACAGAAGCACAAGCTACAACCCTGCCACCAACCACTCCTGGATACAGACTGAACACTGACACCAACAGTAGCGCAGCCCCGGGCAACCAGACACAGGCTGTCTGGGGGGACCCATGTTGGGGAGGCCAGGTCCTCTGAGTTCCAGTGAAGCCCAGACACAGGCACACCTCTCAATCCAGATCTTCCTTTTTTTCTTCATACTTCTCTCCTGTCTAGGGGCCACAGAACAGTTGGGCACTGTGCCAGATCCAAGATGGAGTCCAGTGGCCCACAGTTCCAGAGTGGTCCCATAGTATGTGCGCAACTGGCCTCCATTTGGGAAGATAGAGGCCCCCAGCCCTGGGCAGAGGCTGGCCTTGCTGGTGGTGGTGGGGTAGTTATCAGTAGTGCTGGGAGGGAGGAGTGAAGGGGGGAGGGTCTGTAATGCAGGTGGCTGTAAGTGACAAGATAAGCTTCATAGTAACTCTTGGTTCTGTTTTATGGGAGCCGTCGATATATATTGATCAATATGATAAACAGATTTTTGATGGAATTATAGACTGATTTATTAAGTTTTTTTAGTGGTGTCCAGATAGCCCCACCAGGACCACGCCCTGTGGGGGAAGAGAGGGACGGATACTGAATAAACATATTTAAACACATAAGGAAAATGTGTGAGTCTGTGTGAAAATGTGTGCGTGGGATATGTGTAGTGTGTATGTGAGAAAGTGTGAGTGTCTCGTACCTCAAGCAGTTGTTATAGTAAGTACACTGTTCAGTCAGAAGGGTGTTCAGGGCAGGAACGGTTGATCTCAAACCAGGAATCTATACAGCTGTGAAAGACGGGGTTCATTCACTGTTAATGCACATCCTGTACTGATTTTTCCTAAAGAAACTTTGCTAGTAGGTCGAGATAGATAGCATGCAAGCAGGTCCCTGTGGAGAGCATGCTAGCAGGTCCCTGTGGAGAGCATGCTAGCAGGTCCCTGTGGAGAGCATGCTAACAGGTCCCTGTGGAGAGCATGCTAGCAGGTCCCTGTGGAGAGCATGCTAGCAGGTCCCTGTGGAGAGCATGCTAGCAGGTCCCTGTGGAGAGCATGCTAGCAGGTCCCTGTGGAGAGCATGCTAACAGGTCCCTGTGGAGAGCATGCTAACAGGTCCCTGTGGAGAGCATGCTAACAGGTCCCTGTGGAGAGCATGCTAGCAGGTCCCTGTGGAGAGCATGCTAGCAGGTCCCTGTGGAGAGCATGCTAGCAGGTCCCTATGCAGAGCATGCTAGCAGGTCCCTATGGAGAGCATGCTAACAGGTCCCTATGGAGAGCATTCTAGCAGGTCCCTATGGAGAGCATGCTAGCAGGTCCCTATGGAGAGCATGCTAACAGGTCCCTATGGATGCATGTTAGTATAGAACGTTTTAGGATCCTGAGCCACAGCCCTGACTGGATCCCTCTGGGTAATGTAGATAATCACTTCTGTATGTTATCAATCTAACTGTGTGTGTTTAATCAGAATCAGACTCACAAACTCTCATGCTTGTGTGCAGAGGCACATTAGTCTAACACACATAGACAGTGAGTCTATGTGTGTTAAGCATGTGTGTGTGTGAGTCTCTGTGTGCGCATGTGTGTGTTAAGCATGTGTGTGTGAGTCTCTGTGTGTGTGAAGCGTGTGTGTGTGAGTCTCTGTGTGTGTTAAGCATGTGTGTGTGAGTCTCTGTGTGTGTGAAGCGTGTGTGTGTGTCAGTCTCTGTGTGTGTTAAGCATGTGTGTGTGAGTTTCTGTGTGTGTGAAGCGTGTGTGTGTGAGTCTCTGTGTGTGTTAAGCATGTGTGTGTGAGTTTCTGTGTGTGTGAAGCGTGTGTGTGTGAGTCTTTGTGTGTGTGAGTCTCTGTGTAGGTGAAGCATGTGTGTGTGAGTCTCTGTGTGTGTAAAGCATGTGTGTGTGAGTCTCTGTGTAGGTGAAGCATGTGTGTGTGAGTCTCTGTGTGTGTAAAGCATGTGTGTGTGAGTCTGTGTGCGCATGCTTGCACGTGTGTGTGAGTGTGTTCACCTTTTGTGGTAAATGCAGAGGCACGGCAGTCTGGCTATGGTGTCTCCCTGCTGCAGATCCTCTAGGCAGATCACACACTCACCTGCATCTCTGGACAGCACATCATCTGTCACACACAACAAGAAAAAACAACATCACAGCAATGATCAGCAGTGCACCTTTAACTCCATAGACCACAGCCCTGCATCAGTGTCAGTGTCGTATCAGCACTGACACTGTTGACCCCTGACCTTCTCCCAGCTCCCATCTGAGGGTCTGGAACCACAAACAATCCCAACAGCCTTGAGAAGTGTGTCCATGTGTGTGTGTGTGTGTGTGTGTGTGTGTGTGTGTGTGTGTGTGTGTGTGTGTGTGTGCATGGGGGGATCTAAATAAGTTAAAGTCATCTTTTCATGATTTCTATAAAGAGAAGAACATGTTGGGGGTTTGTGTTTTAGTTATGTATTGACATGAGTGTTTAGAAGGAATTTGTGTGTGGGTAAAGATTGGAGTTGGGGGTAAAGATGAGGGTTATGTGTAGAGAGGGGGGGTTGTGGATAAAGAGGGGAGGCTGTAGTTAACTAGGCACGGTGTGGGGCTTTGTAGCGAGTTAAGCTAATTTATAGTCAAAGCCTGATGTCTTTTGTCTCACTTCATGTTTTGCCGTCTTGTCTTCTCCAATCTGACCAACATTCTGTCCTCTATATTCTTCTCCATTTTTCTGTATTTCTCCCTCCTCTGCCTTTCTCTCCCTTTTACTGTTCTCTCTCACGCCCTCTCATTCTCTCTCCTCCCCTCCTCCTGAATTACTATATACAATATTGCATATACACACACATAGGTGAGTTACGTGTGTTAAGTGTATGTGTGTGTTTCTCAGTCTTTGATAGCGCGTGTGTGTGTGTGTGTGTGTGTGTGTCAGTCTGTGTGTGTATGTGTGTACGAATGAGAGAGTAAGTGTGTCAGTGTGAGTATGACAGAGTTTGAGAGTGAGTGGAGTCAATTGTAGTGAATTTAAGTGGGAAAGTGTGTATGTGTGTGTGGTGGGGGATATTGTAGTCATATCCAGTCCATGGGAGCTGACCACTGACTTTGCATGATGATATTTTAATAGCTGTGGTTAAATATAGACCTGACCAATAGAGAGGAAGAAAGACAGGGGGAGAGACAGAAACAGAAGGAGAGAAGGAGACTTTGACTTTGACTATATATATATATATGCAATATATAAATCATATATTTATTGTGCAGTCAAAACTGCTAGCTAGCCACTAGTTACATTACAACAACAATTTTGGATCCTACTTACTCATATTGAAACAAAAAACTCAAATCAGCATTTTACAGATAAAAAAAATCTAATCTAAACAAAAAAGACCCCTTGGTTACAACTTAAACACTTAAATCCTCTCCCCATTCACTGTGCACAAGGCCCCTTTCTCCCCCAACACAGCAAGAGAGAGAGAGAGAGACAGAAAGAGAGAGACAGAGGGAGACAGAAAGATAGAGAGACAGAGGGAGACAGAGAGAGACACAGAGACAGAGGGAGACAGAGAGAGACAGAGGGAGACAGAGAGACAGAGGGAGACACAGAGACAGAGGGAGACACAGAGACAGAGGGAGACAGAGAGAGACAGAGGGAGACAGAGAGACAGAGGGAGACACAGAGACAGAGAGAGACAGAGGGAGACACAGAGACAGAGGGAGACAGACAGAGACAGAGAGAGACACAGAGACAGAGGGAGACAGAGAGACATAGGGAGACAGACAGAGACAGAGGGAGACACAGAGACAGAGGGAGACACAGAGACAGAGGGAGACAGACAGGGACAGAGGGAGACAGACAGAGACAGAGAGAGACAGAGGGAGACACAGAGACAGAGGGAGACAGAGGGAGACAGACAGAGAGAGACAGAGGGAGACAGAGAGACAGAGGGAGACACAGAGACAGAGGGAGACAGGAGGAGGGACAGAGACAGCAGCAGGGAAACATCTGACTTGAGATGAGAGTCTGCTATGTAAGTCCAGTGTAAAAGTATGTTTACAGAACAAAGTTTGAAAGCAAACAGATTAATCCTGCAGAAGGTTTGATTGAGGTTCACTCTACCCAGGCAGCTGTCCGAGGGATAGGGTTAGGGTTAGTTAGGGTTGGTTAGTCTCAGCAGGGCGAGGGAGGGGATGGGAAGTGATGACCTTGTGTTTCTGATTATATAGATCTATGCTGCTCAGGTTTGGATGGCAGGCATACTGCCGCAGCCTCCTTCCATGATTCCACCTGGTCACCATGGAAACCAGCAGGGAACAACCTGGTGCTGTGTTCTGCATCTTAGTGTTTCTGGTGTGTTCTGCATCTTAGTGTTTCTGGTGTGTTCTGCATCTTAGTGTTTCTGGTTCACCTCAACGTATCCAGACTCACCAGCACATCCCCCCCACATCAACAAATACACAGACAGACTTATTACACACCAGCAATGTGTGTTTGTGTCCGTGTGTGCACGTGTCTACATATGTGTGTGTGTATCTCTGTTTGCGTGTGTGTCTGGGTTATGTGTCCCTCTGTGTGTTTACGTGTGTGTCTGTGCGTGTTTGTGTGTGTGTGTGTGTGTGTACTCCAGATCTGCTGATGTGTGACAGTCGGTGGGCCCAGCTGATTGACAATAGACCCCAGAGCATTCTGGGAAATAAGATAAGCCGCAGCTCTCCCTGTGAGAGAGGGAGGCAGGAATGGGGAGAGAGCAATGGAGAGAGATAAAGGGGGAGAGAGACAGAGAGAGAAAGATGGAGAGATAGACAGGGATGGAAAGAGTTAGAGAGTAATGTACTTGGAACCCAGGGCAGACAGAGAAGTCAGGAGAGGATATCTATCTTACTCTTTATCAGCCATCACTCCATCACTCTGTATCGCTCCATCACTCTGTATTCCATTATTTCTTCTCAGTTCTCTCTACTGTTCCTCTATCTGTTCCTAGTTTTTTGCCGTTAGTTTTAATCTCTGCCAGACATGTCCATGGCATCATATCTAACCTAATGAGCGTCAAATTAATGTTTTTCTTTCAGTCACTTAAATGAAGGCAGAGGAGAGGTTTTGAGTCACCTTCAGGGGGAAGTCACCTTCAGGAAGGGGGGGGGGGGTTACCTGGGATCACCTTCAGGAAGGGGGGGTTACCTGGGGTCACCCAGACACAAACAACTGTCACTAAAGCAGGTAGCCATCAATCAAACCTATTGCTAAGGGCAGAAGACAGCTATCTCAGCCGTCCCAGGTGACATTCACCTGGAGGCCCTTGGCAACAAGCAGACAGACCATAATACCTCAGATCTGGGCAGAGGGAGAGGAAGGGCCCAGCTAACTCTAGTATGCTATTTTATGGTAGTTGACAAGTAACAAGTATAACAAGTATTGTTAGAATTGTATTTGAGAATTGTATTTGACATACAACATGCATGTGAGCACACACTATCACTACCAAAAACAGAGAGTTTAATGCGATTACAAAGACATACAGTATGTTAAGAGCACTATTGTGACCAGTGCAATAAAATCTGTCAGGTTGGTCTACGTAAAGGATTTCCATTTCTGATCAAATTCATTAGGTTTCTACTGTAAAATGCATAATAATTATTACAATTATTGATGCTAGTCTTATCCAACCTGATTCACCAGATGGTTGTTACACATAACCATATGGAAAGTCGTCCTTGAAAACTTTAGAAAAAGGCAGGCAGTTAAAAAAAACCTTATTTGGCAGGTGATTGGATGAACCATCTCTCTATCACTGTCGATCACGGTTAACTTCAACCATGCCTTTAGCTGCCAGTAGTTCCTCATAGGAGTGATTGGTCCGAACCACTGTGGTAACTTGAAGCTTGGCAAGACGGATTCTTGCATAGTTGTGATCTCGCTAATCCATCTGTCTCTAAAGGTTAAGGCCGAATCCCAATAATCTGTTTTACCCCTTCCCCTTAACCCTTAGTTTACCCCTAGTCCTTGTCCCTCAAAACTGAGGGGTAAGGGCTAGGGGTGAAAACATACCCCTATGAAATGAGACACCACTTGGTTACGTTTACATATATCCAAATCAAATCAGTGTTATGCACTGATATCAAACAAAATTTGCTGCTAATGGAACTAAACTGCTAGTTTAGTTAAAACTGTAGACATGCATGGAGTCCATTCAAGGCTAGTCAGAGAAATGCGGGACTGTTGTGCAAATCAGCAATGTAATGTTAGCGTAGCAAACTAGCAATTTTTAAAAACGTTTCAATTAAGATCATGGTTGCAAATATATATGTACAGGACTGTGTAGAACACAAAACAAGACTGTCGTAATTTTAAAATAAATTATTTAAACCGAAAATATTACATTTATGGGACTCTCTGGATGATCTGGCCGCCATTGTTGCCGGTTGCGCAGTATTCCCATACCCCTTGGTTTCAAGTAAGCTCCCGAAAAAACTTGGTTTTAAGGGGTATGTACCCCTACCCCTTAGCCCTACAACTCGATCAAAACGAGTATTGGGACAGCCCTTACTCTCATGTGAACAAGCAAAACTAAGGGGTAGGGGTAAGGGGTAGGGGTAAGACAAAGAATTGGGATTCGGCCTAAGTCTTGTCAAAGAGAGGACAAGAAGAGTGAGTCTTACCGTTGTAGGAGAGGCGGGGCTTGCTGAGACACATGATGAAGTGGACCTCCATTTCATTGGATGCCACAGACTTGGAGCATACAGGGCACTGGAACCCTGGTAAAAAGGATCAATCAGACAGACATAATCAATCCTGATCTGAGATTACCAATGTAGTCCCCTTTGGACTATCATGCAAAAAAAAAACAATCAGTGTGTACAGTGGTATTTGTCTGAGTCAGATCCCAGAGTGTTATGGCTCTCTGTTTGAACCAGTAATAATAACAAAGGTGTTTATTTAGCAGGCACTTTTATCCAAAGCGATGTTCATAGGGGAATTTAAATCTGCAACATTTGGATCAGTAGTCAAATGTTCTAACCACTGAGGAATACCTAAGCATTCCAATATAGCAGCTACTACTACCTACAACTAACTCTCCAGTCACCAGACTATCTCTCCACCAGCACCTCTCCAGTCACCAGACCATCTCTCCACCAGCACCTCTGCAGTCACCAGACCATCTCTCCACCAGCACCTCTCCAGTCACCAGACCATCTCTGCACCAGACCATCTCTCCACCAGACCATCTCTCCACCAGACCATCTCTCCACCAGACCATCTCTCCACCAGCACCTCTCCACCAGACCATCTCTCCACCAGCACCTCTCCACCAGACCATCTCTCCACCAGACCATCTCTCCACCAGCACCTCTGCAGTCACCAGACCATCTCTCCACCAGCACCTCTCCAGTCACCAGACCATCTCTCCACCAGCACCTCTCCAGTCACCAGACCATCTCTCCACCAGCACCTCTCCAGTCACCAGACCATCTCTCCACCAGCACCTCTCCAGTCACCAGACCATCTCTCCACCAGCACCTCTCCAGTCACCAGACCATCTCTCCACCAGCACCTCTCCAGTCACCAGACCATCTCTCCACCAGCACCTCTCCAGTCACCAGACCATCTCTCCACCAGCACCTCTCCAGTCACCAGACCATCTCTCCACCAGCACCTCTCCAGTCACCAGACCATCTCTCCACCAGCACCTCTCCAGTCACCAGACCATCTCTACACCAGACCATCTCTCCACCAGACCATCTCTCCACCAGCACCTCTCCACCAGACCATCTCTCCACCAGACCATCTCTCCACCAGACCATCTCTCCACCAGACCATCTCTCCACCAGACCATCTCTCCACCAGACCATCTCTCCACCAGCACCTCTCCACCAGACCATCTCTCCACCTCTCCACCAGACCATCTCTCCACCAGACCATCTCTCCACCAGCACCTCTCCACCAGACCATCTCTCCACCAGACCATCTCTCCACCAGACCATCTCTCCACCAGCACCTCTCCACCAGACCATCTCTCCACCAGACCATCTCTCCACCAGCACCTCTCCAGTCACCAGACCATCTCTCCACCAGCACCTCTCCACCAGACCATCTCTCCACCAGACCATCTCTCCACCAGACCATCTCTCCATCAGACCATCTCTCCACCAGACCATCTCTCCACCAGACCATCTCTCCACCAGCACCTCTCCAGTCACGAGACCATCTCTCCACCAGCACCTCTCCACCAGACCATCTCTCCACCAGACCATCTCTCCACCAAACCATCTCTCCACCAAACTACCTCTCCACCTCCACCATCTCAGATAGTCAGTTAGACCATCAGATAGTTTTGTCACTATACCACAATTTCAGTACTTACCATTTTCGAAACCAATGAAATATAAAACAAATACTGAACAACTCTCATTTGTTGACAGTAACAGTCACCTACAACATCTAAGCCTACTTATGACAACAACAGAACATGAATACAATCACAATGCATGTCGGCCTAAAGGCAAAAAATGTGTGTGGACTGGGTGTAGACATTAAGCAAACTCTGCAGATGACTTAGAGATCATTTGTAAGGTTCAAATATAAATATAAATCTTGACTTTAAGAAGTAGAAAGACTGGATTCAACATGCTTCATATACATCCCAAACTCGAAAACACAAATTTCTGAAAACAATCTAAAAGCCTCTGTAAAAAGGTGTTAAACTTGTTGTTCCCTCTCCTTTCGTATTTCCCAGTATTAGGTATTGCATTTGCAGTTTGCCGCAAACCATAAAGGACATGAACGGTGATGTTTGCAAATTGGTTTCTGGTGATCGACGATGTTCTCATTGTCATCTGCATCACACCCAAAGTATTTCCATACGTGACTCTTCCTCTTTTCTTGTTGTCAACTTTTAGTGGAGCCCCTGCAGCATTAGCTGCTTGTCCAGTGTTGCCAATTTAACAACTTTGTTGCTAGATTTTGTGACTTTTCGCCTTCCCTTGTGACAAAAAATCTAATTTAGTGACATATCTAGCGACATTTAGCGACTTTTCAGAGAGCCACTAGCAACTTCTGGTGAGATTTTTTTTGACAACACTGTGCTTGTCAGCATCCGACTCTGCATGGGTACCGGGTAGACCTGCTACTCAGTACTACCGTAACTTCAGAAATTCTGATATTGTACAGTTTTTGGGGTTTGAGTATTGATTTGGTACAGGAGTATCGGTTTTTGTGACAACACTACCACCAGACCATCTCTCCACCAGACCATCTCTCCACCAGACTCTATGGACTACGTAGAGTGAATGTAGTGGGTAGACTAGACCCCTTGCTGACCCAGTTTTCCCAAGGCCGCTATTTCCAGATGCTCCGTGGGGACAAAAGGAGACAAAAATGGAAGGAGTGATCAGGCATACCAGGAGAGGTAAGGAGGCTTGGTAATGTGTGTGTGTGTGTGCGTGTGTGCGTGCGTTCGTCTGTGCGCGTGTGTGTGGATTAAAAAAGAATTAACAGATATGTAACAAATGCACCACAAGCAGCTTGTCTGTGATATTCTGCTTATGCTTGATTGAACCACAGCCGGACAATACCATCCTGTACACTGTGTCACTGTGACACTAAGTCAAGTCTTCGTCCTTTGCCACAGAAACATAGAGTCAGTTAGAGAGAAAGAGAGACAGAAATTGACAGTGAGAACAGACAGAAACAGAGATCGACAGGCTGAGAGAGAAAGTAAACAGGGTTTATAAGGGGGTTGGAGGGAGGTAGAGGGGGTGAGGTCTTCATAGGGGCGCTAGAGGGATATTGAAGGGGTTTATCGGAGGCGAGAGGGGGAGAGAGGGGTGGGGTTATGAAAAGGAATAGTGGACTGAAGACACAGCAGGGGATGGGAGTAGAGAGAGGCAGGAGTAGAGTAGGGTTAGGGTTAGGGGTTAGCAGGGGTAAAGATAACAAAGATGAACAAGCCAGAATGATGAAGGGATGAAGGAGATGAGAGGCACAGTAGACTAGACAGATAACACAGTGACACATCAGGAAGCTGTAAGGGGGTTAACTGAAAGAGGAGGTGAGGAAACAAAAAAGGAATGAGGAGCGATAGACACTGGACAGACAGACAGTGAAACAGAGAGAGTAACAGAGATAAGCATAGGGTTAGGGTTAGTAAGTCTATCTTGAGAAATTGAGAAAGAGAGACATGGAGAAAAGTAGAAAAACTAAGTTCCAATCAGAAATCAGACTATCAGCTCTCTCTGTAGAAGTGTCCCTGCTCTCAGTTCACACTCAAATATCTACGTACTTTTTGACAACAACAAGGACAACAGGACAAAATCTCAGCCTTTAAATGACACACACCATCATTAGTATCTACTGAGTCATCTTGCTGACTGAGTGATCAGTGCTTCGTCATGGTGGACCCACCGTGTCTAGGAAGATCCTGTCCTGTGTGGAAGGAATCATGACCAACATGCCCAAATATGGTACCTGCCATTTGATTGCATCACTGCCAACTCCACGCAACTCCTGACAACTTTTTACCTTACCGGAAAGAGCAGCAGTTTCCATGGAAACAGCTAAATGAGACAGAGGGAGAGAGTGAGATAGAGAGAGAGGAAATGAGGAGGTATATAAGAGAAGGGGAGACAGAGAGAGAGGGAGAGGGAAACAGTAAGAAAAAGAGAGAGACAGAGAGGGAAAGGAATTGAGGTGGTGAAGATGAAGAGAAGGGGAGAAAGAGAGAGTGAGAGGCTGAGAGAGACGTATTGTTTAGTTTGGTTAGTTTAGCCCTGATTTCTGGAGGTAATATGACCTTAGATACAAGAGGTTGGGAGGGGCTGGAAAGCACAAAAAGAGGGAGGGAAAATTGGGAGAGAGAAATAAAGAAAAACATAGAGGCAGACAGAGAGAGGAACTGGGAGAAAGAGAATAATAGAGAGAGGCTGTTTTGCTAGAAGCACAGATATTGCGCTTTATGAAAGAATCTCTGAGCGCCCGATCAACCCAAAAATTTTAGATCTGCCAACAGATAGAGGACACCCTAACTCCCACACACACCTAACCTTAACCCCAACCCACACACACCTAGCCCTAACCCCAACCCACACACACCTAACCTTAACCCCAACCCACACACACCTAAGGGCCCTAACCCCAACCCACACACACCTAGCCCTAACCCCAACCCACACACACCTAGCCCTAACCCCAACCCGCACACACCTAGTCCTGATACCCTCACACACAAACTAACCCTGCTGAAGTTTATCTTTAGAACTCTGTATGATGACAGGGATTAAGTTCCCATGGCAACGGTCACCACTGGCTCTGCTGGTGCCAAGGCCCTGACTCCTAATTGGCCAGCCACATGCACTGTCTTTTTATATGCCTGTCTACCTGCCTGCTTGTCTGTCTGACTGTTTGCTGGTCTGTCTGACTGTCTGCTGGTCTGTCTGTCTGACTGCCTGCTTGTCCATCTGTTGGTTTCTCTCTCTGTCTCTCTGTTTATGTATTGGTCTGTCAGCCTGCCTGCGTGTGTGTGTGTTTGACTGGACACACACAGGCTTGTGCCTGTCTGTGTCTAAAACGAGTCAGTGAGGTGTGTGTGAGAGAAAAAGAATGTGCATTGACAGTACTGAACTTTTTTCAATGTACTTGTGTGTGTGTATGTGATGTGAGTGTGTATGTGTGTGTACATATGTGTGTGAAGGAAGTGAGTGTCAGGACATTGTGGGGGGGGTAAAGGATCCAGCATACTGAAACCAGCCACGGCAGGCAGCTATGCGGTTGTCACAGCAACTGAAAACCTCCCTCAGACAACCACTGGTGTCGCACTTTCCCTCTGAACAGTGTGGTGTGTGTATTTGTGTTTGTTTCCCTGTGTACAGTGGGTGTTTGTGTCTGCGTGTGTGCATGTGTGTGCATGTGTGTGCATGTGTGTGCACGTGAGCCTCTGTGTGCAGTGTGTGTTTGTGTCTGCGTGTGTGCATGTGTGTGCATGTGTGTGCAGGCATGTGTGTGCACGTGAGCCTCTGTGTGCACGTGAGCCTCTGTGTGCAGTGGGTGTTTGTGTCTGCGTGTGTGCATGTGTGTGCATGTGTGCACAGGCATGTGTGTGCACGTGAGCCTCTGTGTGCAGTGTGATGTACGATGGAGCTAATAAAAACAAGACAGAGATGGAGAGAGTGTAAGAGCAAGATAAAGAGAAAACCTAAATAAATCTAGATGGTGACCTATATTCTAGAATCCTGCAGATAGACAGTTGAGAAAAGATGTTCAACAAACTTGCCATGGAACACAGCCACAACACAAGTGTACTGTATTTATGCAGAAATGCAGAAATGTACAATACATCTGTGTCTGTGTGTATGTGACAGACATGTAGACATACGAGAGGGAGAGATGGAGAGAGTGAGAGAGAATGTATATTCTAATTACATTTAGAAGGGTTGGTAAAAAGCTACTAAACTCAAATCAAAACAAATGTAGTTTTGTATAGCCCTTTTCACACGCAATGTCACAGTGTTCAAACTATAAATATGTTCTTATTTACAGTTTTCTTTGCTGACAGACTTCAGATCAGTGTCTATGATCTGGCCTCACAGAAAACACACCACACACTCTGCTGTTGCAGGAAATGGCATGGAGGCTGCAGACACTGGGCTTGTTTATCTTCATCATTCCTCCCTCTAACCCTCCTACAAGAAATGCTGCGTCACCAGAGACAGGAGACCTGCTCTAGTGGTCGAGCAGGTCTGGTCTGTTCTGCATCTAGTCTGGTCTGGATCTGGTCTGTTCTGCATCTAATCTGGTCTGGATCTGGTCTGTTCTGCATCTAGTCTGGTCTGGATCTAGTCTGTTCTGCATCTAGTCTGGTCTGGATCTGGTCTGTTCTGCATCTAGTCTGGTCTGGATCTAGTCTGGTCTGGATCTAGTCTGGTCTGTTCTGCATCTAGTCTGGTCTGGATCTAGTCTGGTCTGGATCTAGTCTGGTCTGGATCTAGTCTGTTCTGCATCTAGTCTGGTCTGGATCTGGTCTGTTCTGCATCTAGTCTGGATCTAGTCTGGTCTGGATCTAGTCTGGTCTGTTCTGCATCTAGTCTGGTCTGGATCTGGTCTGTTCTGCGTCTAGTCTGGTCTGGATCTAGTGTGGTCTGGATCTAGTCTGGTCTGTTCTGCATCTAGTCTGGTCTGGATCTGGTTTGGATCTAGTATAGTCTGGTCTGGTCTGTTCTGCATCTAGTCTGGTCTGGATCTGGTCTGTTCTGCATCTAGTCTGGTCTGGATCTAGTCTGGTCTGGATCTAGTCTGTTCTGCATCTAGTCTGGTCTGTTCTGCATCTAGTCTGGATCTGGTCTGTTCTGCATCTAGTCTGGTCTGGATCTAGTCTGGTCTGTTCTGCATCTAGTCTGGTCTGGATCTGGTCTGCATCTAGTCTGGTCTGGATCTAGTCTGGTCTGTTCTGCATCTAGTCTGGTCTGGATCTGGTCTGTTCTGCATCTAGTCTGGTCTGGATCTGGTCTGTTCTGCATCTAGTCTGGTCTGGATCTAGTCTGGTCTGGATCTAGTCTGGTCTGTTCTGCATCTAGTCTGGTCTGGATCTAGTCTGGTCTGGATCTAGTCTGGTCTGTTCTGCATCTGGTCTGGATCTGGTTTGGATCTAGTATAGTCTGGTCTGGTCTGTTCTGCATCTAGTCTGGTCTGGATCTGGTCTGTTCTGCATCTAGTCTGGTCTGGATCTGGTTTGGTCTGTTCTGCATCTAGTCTGGTCTGGATCTGGTTTGGATCTAGTATAGTATAGTCTGGTCTGGTCTGCAAATGGTCTGGTCTGGATGTAGTCTTGTCTGGATCTGGAACTGATCTGGATCTGGTCTGGATCTAGTCTGGTCTGGATCTAGTCTGGTCTGGATCTAGTCTGGTCTGGATCTAGTCTGGTCTGGATCTAGGCTGGTCTGTTCTGCATCTAGTCTGGTCTGGATCTGGTTTGGATCTAGTATAGTATAGTCTGGTCTGGATGTAGTCTGGTCTTGTCTGGATCTAGTCTTATCTTGGTCTGGTTGACTAAGTGTTTTTCATAATTGGCAAACACCTGACCTTTCATGACTGCATGAAATTACCTTTCCATCTAGCTGGCTTTTGAGAAACAGTGAACAGTTGGTCCAGGGGCTTCCTGGGTCGGGTTAGTTTTATAGTAAAACAACTCTTAGTTTTGTCACAGTGTTGACCAGCTGCTCGTAGAGTAGTTGTGTCGAGTTCTGTAGCTGTTGGGTTAGGATTACTACGAATAGTGTTGCTGTTGCTGAGTTAAGTCCTGAGGATGCTTCCTACCAGATCCTTTCAGTCCGGAATATTGAATACATTCTATATTTATTAAGTACTAATGCTGTTTCAGTACCAAGGATGTTGGTAACATCACCAGACTCTGTGACATGTATAATGATAAAAGCATTATTGGATATTATGTACAGTATGCATACCGTATGTACATCGTGATCATGCTGGAATTACTGCCTGCATCTGTCTGTCTGTCTGCCTGTCTGCTTGCTGATTATCATGTTGTTTCTCTATGTGTCTCAGTACTGCATCCAACAGGGTATCATGTTCAGGTGGCCCTAGTGCCGCACCAACACAGATAAACCCCATTTATAAACTTATGGCTCACTTATAATACTAGTATAATGACTTGAGTACCTGTAGAATTACCTTTTTAACAGTACTCTCAATTCCAAGTGATCACAGTAACACTACTAGGTTAGGATCATACAGGATCCTACATTCTAAACATACCTTATCCATATTTCACACACACACACACACACACACAAACAGACACAATGGAGATGGGAATTTGTGTCCTCCCTTTGTTTTATCCCTTTGTGATAGATAGACGAGAGAGAGAGAGAGAGAGAGAGAGAGAGAGAGAGAGAGAGAGAGAGAGAGACAGAGAGACAGAGAGACAGAGAGACAGAGAGAGAGAGAGCACAGCAGCAGAACATGCAGGGTCCTCACTCTCGGATCCCCTAACCCCTAACTCCCTCCACCTCCCTAACCCCCTCAACCTCCCTCACCCCTAACTCCCTCAACCTCCCTCACCCCTAACTCCCTCCACCTCCCTAACCCCTAACTCCCTCCACCTCCCTAACCCCTGACTCCCTCCACCTCCCTAACTCCCTCAACCTCCCTCACCCCTGACTCCCTCCACCTCCCTAACCCCTAACTCCCTCAACCTCCCTCACCCCTAACTCCCTCCACCTCCCTAACCCCTAACTCCCTCCACCTCCCTAACCCCTGACTCCCTCCACCTCCCTAACTCCCTCAACCTCCCTCACCCCTGACTCCCTCCACCTCCCTAACCCCTAACTCCCTCCACCTCCCTAACCCCTAACTCCCTCCACCTCCCTAACCCCTAACTCCCTCCACCTCCCTAACCCCTGACTCCCTCCACCTCCCTAACTCCCTCAACCTCCCTCACCCCTGACTCCCTCCACCTCCCTAACCCCTAACTCCCTCCACCTCCCTAACCCCTAACTCCCTCCACCTCCCTAACTCCCTCAACCTCCCTCACCCCTAACTCCCTCAACCTCCCTCACCCCTAACTCCCTCCACCTCCCTAACCCCTAACTCCCTCCACCTCCCTAACCCCTGACTCCCTCCACCTCCCTAACTCCCTCAACCTCCCTCACCCCTGACTCCCTCCACCTCCCTAACCCCTAACTCCCTCCACCTCCCTAACCCCTAACTCCCTCCACCTCCCTAACCCCTAACTCCCTCCACCTCCCTAACCCCTGACTCCCTCCACCTCCCTAACTCCCTCAACCTCCCTCACCCCTGACTCCCTCCACCTCCCTAACCCCTAACTCCCTCCACCTCCCTAACCCCTAACTCCCTCCACCTCCCTAACTCCCTCAACCTCCCTCACCCCTGACTCCCTCCACCTCCCTAACCCCTAACTCCCTCCACCTCCCTAACTCCCTCAACCTCCCTCACCCCTGACTCCCTCCACCTCCCTCACCCCTGACTCCCTCCACCTCCCTCACCCCTGACTCCCTCCACTCCCCTCACCCCTGACTCCCTCAACCTCCCTCACCCCTGACTCCCTCAACCTCCCTCACCCCTGACTCCCTCAATCTCCCACTCCCCTCACCCCTGACTCCCTCAACCTCCCACTCCCCTCACCCCTGACTCCCTCCACCTCCCTCACCCCTAACTCCCTCCACCTCCCTCACCCCTGACTCCCTCCACCTCCCTCACCCCTGACTCCCTCAACCTCCCTAACCCCTGACTCCCTTAACCTCCCTAACCCCTGACTCCCTCCACCTCCCTCACCCGACTCCCTCAACCTCCCTCACCCCTGACTCCCTCCACCTCCCTAACCCCTAACTCCCTCCACCTCCCTAACTCCCTCAACCTCCCTCACCCCTGACTCCCTCCACCTCCCTAACCCCTAACTCCCTCCACCTCCCTAACTCCCTCAACCTCCCTCACCCCTGACTCCCTCCACCTCCCTCACCCCTGACTCCCTCCACCTCCCTCACCCCTGACTCCCTCCACCTCCCTCACCCCTGACTCCCTCCACTCCCCTCACCCCTGACTCCCTCAACCTCCCTCACCCCTGACTCCCTCAACCTCCCTCACCCCTGACTCCCTCAATCTCCCACTCCCCTCACCCCTGACTCCCTCCACCTCCCTCACCCCTGACTCCCTCCACTCCCCTCACCCCTGACTCCTTCCAACTCCCTCACCCCTGACTCCCTCCACCTCCCTCACCCCTAACTCCCTCCACTCCCCTCACCCCTGACTCCCTCCACCTCCCTCACCCCTGACTCCCTCCACCTCCCTCACCCCTGACTCCCTCAACCTCCCTAACCCCTGACTCCCTTAACCTCCCTAACCCCTGACTCCCTCCACCTCCCTCACCCCTGACTCCCTCAACCTCCCTAACCCCTGACTCCCTTAACCTCCCTAACCCCTGACTCCCTCAACCTCCCCAACCCCTAACTCCCTCCACCTCCCTAACTCCCTCAACCTCCCTCACCCCTGACTCCCTCCACCTCCCTAACCCCTAACTCCCTCCACCTCCCTAACTCCCTCAACCTCCCTCACCCCTGACTCCCTCCACCTCCCTCACCCCTGACTCCCTCCACCTCCCTCACCCCTGACTCCCTCCACTCCCCTCACCCCTGACTCCCTCAACCTCCCTCACCCCTGACTCCCTCAACCTCCCTCACCCCTGACTCCCTCAATCTCCCACTCCCCTCACCCCTGACTCCCTCAACCTCCCACTCCCCTCACCCCTGACTCCCTCCACCTCCCTCACCCCTAACTCCCTCCACTCCCCTCACCCCTGACTCCCTCCACCTCCCTCACCCCTGACTCCCTCCACCTCCCTCACCCCTAACTCCCTCCACTCCCCTCACCCCTGACTCCCTCCACCTCCCTCACCCCTGACTCCCTCCACCTCCCTCACCCCTAACTCCCTCCACTCCCCTCACCCCTGACTCCCTCCACCTCCCTCACCCCTAACTCCCTCCACTCCCCTCACCCCTGACTCCCTCCACCTCCCTCACCCCTGACTCCCTCCACCTCCCTCACCCCTGACTCCCTCCACCTCCCTCACCCCTGACTCCCTCCACCTCCCTCACCCCTAACTCCCTCCACTCCCCTCACCCCTGACTCCCTCCACCTCCCTCACCCCTGACTCCCTCCACCTCCCTCACCCCTGACTCCCTCAACCTCCCTAACCCCTGACTCCATCAATCTCCCACCCCTTCTCACTCCTTCCGCAATAACCCGCTTTCCCTTTTCCCCCTTAAACTCTGTATTGACTCACCCCCTAACCTTCCACCCCCCTCACTCCTAACCATCCACCCTCCAACCCTCCACCCCCCCATCCCCTAACCATCACCCCCCCCCCATCCCCTAAGATGCTGTCTGCTCCCTCTGGTAGCATTATCAGGGTAGCTAGGCAGTAACGAGGAGCATGTTGACATCTGAGTCTTGGTTCTCCTGTGAGACTGCCGGTCTAGGCTTTGATAACGAGCCCTTGGAGACAGCAGCAGTGTCGTCAGGGACTGACAGGCCTGGTCACAGACATATTGTGGATAGATTTAAGCGGATGATATCCATGAGTCCTTCCCCTCCTGTATCTCTCTCTCTAATCAGACGCTACCTGACTCAGCACGACGTATTGGAGTCATTTCTCACAACAGTTCCAGGGCTGCCTTAAACTAACAGTCGATGGAAGTACACTGCACCTCTGATTTCATTTTGTGATCAAATGAATGATTTATTGTTTGTATAAGGTAAGGGGGAAGTATCATCACAGTCAGAAAATGACAAATATGGTGACACAACAGTTTTTCTGCCCCTCCACCCATATCCCCCCCCCCCCCCCTTCCCCCCTGACATGATGAGCCAAGGCAGTGTACATAGATACAAACACACACTCCAAGCAGAAAACAAACATTACAAAACTATAATTTTAGCCTATCCTTTACCCCATTCTCCTGCACCCAGGAATCCCACCTCTATCATAGATAACAGCACTCAGACACAAAGGAATGAGATAATTATGCATATTTCCTATAATTTCTCCTAATCCACTTCTCTGATTTACTTCTAACACACACACACACACACACACAAAGTGTATGCATGGCTGGCAGAGTTTAATAACATCTGCATTGATGTCATGTAGCCTACTCCCAGTTAAACCTCGTTATGAAGGGGTTACAGATACGTGCAGGTGATCCGTGAGATTGACACTTACCACTGTGGCCGCTAAACCACCGCGGGGCAATATGCAGGGGCAAGGCATCTGCCAACGACCCCCGGGATCCTAGATAGAGCATACCGTCCGTGTGATGCCCGCCGACCGTTTCCTGATAACCGTTACCGTGAGCAGCATTCGTGCCAGACCCCCCTCCGGCTCTGTCCGAGTCCGTTCCTCTGGGTGTGTAAAATCCAAAGGGCACCGCGGGACTGTGTTCTATTCCCATCCCAGCCACGGAGCTCACTGAGCGGCTGCGGAAACCCATGGTTCCGCTCGGTCGGTAGTGCCCGAAATGGGCCGAGGGCGGCACTGCGCTGTCATCTGTTGAGACACCGGGAAAAGCACCCCGCGGCCGCCCTGCCGTACTCTGCTTGCCCCCCATCCAAAGCACCCTAGATGTGGGTGGGGTGGCTGAAAGGGGGCTCCGCAGAGAGCCGCGAGCGTCACTGGAATCACCCCCGACACGCCTGGTTGCAGCGGTCTTCTCGCCCCTTCCCCGCGTCAACACGGCAGCTGTAATCCCGGGGTTGTCAAGTCTGACCACAGCTGCTGTGCCCAGCAGACGCAACAGCCCAGCCTCCTCCTCGCCGAAACATGAGCGACCCAATGTCTTGATTCTCCTCAAGCGAGAGAAAAATACCAGACGAAATCAGATTGATGGTGACGATGAAATACAAATAATTCCACGAGATGACGAGTAAAACGCAACACGTTTTCTCCACTAAAAGGCTGACAAGACAATCTGCCCCAAATCACAATAACGTTGATGACAAGCAGGAAGCGCAACAACAGATTCGATGAGGCGCGCTACTCCGCAACAGCACTGCCTTCCTGTTAGTATTTGTCTGGAGGACTGGCTCAGCTGATCGAAGCCATGACAACTGTTGCTGTCTGTCGGCTAGACAGTCTATCTGTCTATCGACGTGAACGTGTCCGTTCGTTCCTCAAGCTCCCGGAGATTCGGGTCAGTGTTTGCCGCTCTCACGCTCGCTCTTGTCTCTGTGCCGCCAGACATTGGGTGCGTTTAGTGCGCAAACTCGGATTAACAATGAGACACGGTGTGGTGAAATACAGTGTGTATACAGGCCAATTCTTAATCTCCAGCAATAGGTTCTAAAATCCCTTCCAGATATTAGGCGAGTGTCTGCGTGTGCGAACTCAGGCGCGTAAGAGCAGACAAGGCCCGTGGGCTACAGATGGTCTCATTATGGGCTATATTTGCCATGACAAACTTGAACATGCTAGCTGGCCAGGCTGTCAGATTTCTCGCCATATGCTGAATTATTCAGATTAAGAGCTCGTATCAGACATGGGATTACTGAAATCCCCTAAATGAAGTGATTGGCACACTCAGTCATGTCTCTGACGTCACCCGGTCTGTCTGTTGTTCCAATACTTTTCCTTTAAGTGTTTCTAAGAACGTGGAGCGTGGAGGCATGGGACGAGCTGCACTGGCCAATATATGATACAAAAGGATGTCAATAGATCAATGTAGCCTACTAGTCAGAATAAACACAGCTAAAAGTTCGGAGACAATGACAACAAGTAGGTTAAGACACGTAATAAATTGAGAAGTTGATTGTTGCATGCATAGATAAACTACACAAGGCATAGGCCTATATGTTACATGCAGGGTAGGCTACACAAGGAAGTATAAAAAAGAACACTATAGGCAAATGCAATACATTACATTTTATTGAATTCATTTAAAACGCTTTTATCTAATGCAACATACAAATAGTGCATAGGCCCAAGGATCAGAAGTGCATCTAACAGCAATAAATCGTCACTATAGACACATAATGGTGTCTCTGCTGATCTGTAAGCCTTATTTCTATGTTTAGACCACAGTATGAAGCCAAGAGCAGCAGCGACCCGTGTAGACGTTATCAATGTTGTACACTGCAGGCCTCCCGTCTGGACTGATTTTAGTTGTAATCATAGACTATAGCGCCATCTGTAGGCCAGATCAAATACTGCAGATCTGGCATCATCAAACAGTGGGGCCTGTGTGATGGCAGCGGAGGGTTCTGTCATAGTGAGCGTGCGGATCCAAGGTTACCCGCCAGCGTGTCAGCTGGACCCGTTAACGTCTGACCCGGAAACATCACCAACATCAACACGTCTCTCATTGGTCTAGACCCATGGGTTGCCAAAGCCATGCTCTTGGTCTACCAACCCAGTTACTGAAACAGTAAGTTTAAGAATAATGTATCTGACAATATCTGTCAGTATCCTCCCCATTTAATTATGATGATAATATACTTAATCTTCTTCATAATCACCACGCATCATAGGAAGTACTGTACACGATGTTACATATGCATTTGAACGTTAGCTAAATTAATTACCACCATTGTTAGTATCATTATCAACAGAGGCAATGTTAAACAATGGTACTATTGCATAACTTTATTATGTTATCATTAAATAACTTTATTCCATCGATGTTCCATTGTCGGTTTTCGATTGCTCTTTCCAAACTCGACACCACCGGAAGCACTAACAATTTCGCGCCAAACCTGCCAACAGGGAAGTAAACACAGCAGCTGTCTGGTGTTGTAAACAAATGTCGTTCGTAGTAGTGATTGACGTTTTGAGATAAAGGTTTACATGGAAACACAGTCGTATGTGCCCATTCCTCCAGGGGTGGGAATGGATGAGAACTTCTTTTCCCTGGACGACATTTTGCTCTCTCACGAAAGACTGGCTAGCAGAACCGAGTGCTCTTTCCCCCGACTTGGATTTTTAGAGAAGTCAAGCGATACTCGGGACATTCCGGAGGTTAGTAAACGCAGCTAGCGTTAGGAAGCACGCTAACGCCGTGGTGTACAGTATTGTTCTCAAGATATTGAGCATACTACATCTTTACCCCCGCGTTCTCGCTTTACTTTAACGTAGGGTGAATTCGGGTAATATGGGAAATTGTTCTTACCCTTTCTGTGACACCTCTAGTCGTTCGCACCTCTAGACACTTCTAGTGATGGGTCGTTCGCGAATGAGCGGTGAGATGGCTCCCATATCTGAAGAGCCGACTCTATTTTTAATAGATTAATAGATTTTTAATATTATAATATTAAGGGGGGTGGGGGTTGTGGTGGTAGTGTATTCCATGCTGCACCATGACCATATGAATGCGTGATACAAATGTCACAAATGAAATTACAAAATTATATATTTATATATTTATAATAGGGATATAAAATAATATTAAATAGTTATCAAACCTTATTTAATTATTGAAAATGCTTCTTAAATAGACACTGTCCTCTTGTGTGACGTCTTGTCCTGCTGTGAGGAGCAGGTGGATATTACTGTATCTAACTAGCTTGCCTGGTCACACCAGACATTCACACCAAAGGACGTTTCAGCTTTAGTGTCAGTTAATGATCATGCCGTTCCTCACTAACCTGTCATGAGCAGCTAGCAAGACATATTTGCATACATTTCCGTAATTATGTATTTTAATACATATTTTTACTTAAAAATATACTTTACGGTGTCACACCAAAGGACAACAAAACTTAACACTTTCAGTGTGACATAAAAAGTTACATATCAACCCTCTACAATGGGAATAAATCACACGCAAATGCAACTAAATTCCCCTCTAGGTGACTAAAACATGTCTTAAATTAGCCAATGGCTAGTCAATTTTCAGATTTTACTCACCTGTGATTGAGTTAGATGCAAAGAACGTTTAACGCGGACATCAATGCCTGCTCAGTCCTCTTTACACTCCGTCTGTTAGCTGAGGGCGCCCTCTGTCGCTTTCTCTCACACACGCGCACTCAATGTGAGAGAAAGATGCCGTGTATAGAGAATTGAAGCACTACATTCTAGATCTACATTGTCTTCTTTCTTTGTTGTACCATGGATGCAAAAAAGTGAGGAGTGGAAAAGTGCAAAAGTGTCATGGAAAAGCGAAAGTTACAGAATCGTTGGCTGTCGGACTTTGATTGGCTTTTATATGATGAAGAGGAAGATGTGATGACCTGTAAGTACTGCAGTAGAAAACCTAGCTTAGCAGGTAAAACGCCTTTTGTATCAGGGTCAACTGCGAAAGAGCCTTCAATGCCCAAAGGAGAATAAAATCAGATGTCCGCAGCAGTCTCACATCCTCACGCCTTTCAGACATGATCTTCATTTCAACAGAAGGCCCAGAGCTTCAGCAGTATGATCCATCATCAGCTGTAGAGAGGTGGCTGAAGTCAAGTGGCAAGAGAAAGCCATTTGCAAAAAAAATTGTAGATTAAATCCATATGCAACATAAAGACTAATTCAGACAGATAATGTACTTTTTTTCATGTTGCATTGTTAATGCATTTCATGTAAAAAGTCTGGAGAGTAAAATACAAAATGTACTAGCCAATGGCGACTCAAGCTTCATTGTGTCTGTAGAGGGTTGCATATGTGTGCAATTCTTAACCCTGCTCCTCAGGGAACCCCTGTCCTAAATGTTTGAGATGTTTCCCTTTTCCAACACACCTGAATGATTGTTACCAGGCTTCTGCATAGCTAGATAATGACCCGTTTATTTGAATGGACACATACAACTTGCCTGTTTTTATCAACTGGTGTCGCGAACAACGGCTATCAAATCGTGTTATTGCAGGCCCTTAAAATAAGTCATATTAGATCAAACGACTTGTCGACAGCAGAAATATTTTTCGCCCTACCTTCAACTAAATAAAGCTGTCTGTGGAATTGCCCATTTTTAAATCAGGAAATGGCGTCACACTGTAGGACACGGTTTTCAGTGACAAATTGTATCAAGTTCCTACACTTAAAAAAATATGTGGATGAAGAAAATTATAGCAGTTTTCTAAAATAGACACACCAACACCACAGTTACTTCCCTGACCGTCTCTGGAGGAGGGGATCCCTCAGTGAATTGCTCCTCCCAAGGTTTCTTAAATTTTTTCTCCTCCAGTGAGTTTTTCTGGGAGTTTTTCCTTGTCTTCCTTGAGGGTTTAGGTTGGTTGGCAGTTCTATGGGCTTATGTGAAGCCACCTCTGACATTACTTGTAAAAAGGGCTATACAAATACATTTAGATTTGATTTGATGACCCTAGGACCATTTTGAGATTTGGCTCAAAATCTTCCTAAAACTAATCGCAATGCAGTTTTCATAACAACAGGTCCATGTAAAACGAAGGCATTTACTAATTATAATAATAGTAGTATGTTACATTTTTATAGCGCCTGTCCCAAGCTCAAGGACCCTTTTAATAGACCTCATTCACACGCTCAACTCTGAGTGGATGTTCTCCCAGTTGATTTAACTCATTCAAATCAGCTGTTCTGGCACCGAAAAGTCAGAGTTTCCCATTTTAGGTTAAATCAACTCAGAGTTCAGAGTTAGGCTCAGAGTTTGTTAAATCCGCTTTCTGGAATACCCCCCGGATGAGAATGGTGGAGATGGTCATCCACCCTTATGGTCCCGGGGCTCTGCGCCCTGGACGGGGGGCTCTGCGCCCTGGACGGGGGGCTCAATGGTGGAGATGGTCATCCACCCTTATGGTCCCGGGGCTCTGCGCCCTGGACGGGGGGCTCTGCGCCCTGGACGGGGGGCTCAATGGTGGAGATGGTCATCTTGCACTTTCTACTATTGTGTGTTCTGTATTCTTGTGACTGCACACACGACAAGCTAGGTAGGGTTAGGGTTAGCTATGTAGGGTTAGGGTTAGCTATGTAGAGGTAGGGTTAGGGTTAGCTAGGTAGGGTTAGGGTTAGCTAGGTAGGGTTAGGGTTAGCTAGGTAGGGTTAGGGTTAGGGTTAGCTATGTAGGGTTAGGGTTAGCTAGGGTTAGGGTTAGGGTTACGGGAAGGGTTAGAGAAGGCTGTGTACACAGGAAGGGTTAGAGAAGCCTAACCACAGGGTTAGTAGCTCCTCAGATCTACCGTATTTCTTCGAATAAACGCCGCAGCGTTTATTAAATGACGTTCATTTTTGGTGCAGCGTTTATTCGAGGGCGGCGTTTATTCGAGGGCAGCGTTTAATTAGTAAGAGAGATTTTGTGAATTGTAGCTGCAGTGCAGCCATAGACAACTTTGTTGCTGGAATTGTGACAAATGAATCATGCAGCTAAAAACGCAGGTTTCATTTAGGCTACTACCGCTGACCTCCTTGTCTATTCTTTGTTTGTCTATGAGTGCAGCAACTCCCTTTCTCATTGGCTATCAATTAGGTGTGCGTTGGTAATACAACTGTCTCAAATACAAGTGTTCTACATTGTGTAGAAATCTGAAGCAGCATGCCTAAACGTTCATACACGTTAGCTTTCAAACAGAAAGTTATGTACATGTGTAATAAATACTGGGGTTGAATTTAACCAATTAAATAAGTTTTCAGATTTTTTTTGGTGCAGCGTTTATTCGAGGGCGGCTGTTTATTCGAAGAAATACGGTATTCATACTTCTGCTAATTATGTGTATGTATACAAATTTTATGAAATTAAAATGTATGTGTGACAGTATAGTCGGGGTGTAACGATACACTCAGCTCACAATTCGATACGTATCACGATACTAGGTGTACGATACAAAACGTATCACGATATTTTGAACAACATTTGAAATGACAGATTTATTTCCAAAACATTAAACATTTTCAATAATGCAATTTAGTGAACTCAGTTCAAGCGATTTCTGTGAATGCAGTGAATGCATGCATGAGGCAGGTGCAGAGTAGGTTGCTTGCTGGTAGCTCAACCAGTAGGATTAAACGGACATCATATTGTAAAAATATTGCCAGTAACTCTACGATACATATTGTACACATTTTGCGATATATTGTTCCACAATATATTGTTACACCCTAGTGTAACCTCTGAACAACCACATAAAAATTGTAATGAACATTCACTGTTGGAATTCATATGTATAAATAATATAATGTACCACTTTTTTGTTTTTCCAGGGAACCAAGATGGAGCTTCCATTGTGGCTGGCCCGGGGCCTGTATGAGAGGAAGAGGAGAGTGGTGTCTGTGGAGGTGCCCAAAGTGTACCGCGAGGCCTGGAGGACCGTGTTTAGCGCCGACCCCACGGTGGTGGACCTCTACAAGATGGGACCCTACTACTACGGTCTGGGCTCCCAGATGCTGCACTTTGAAAGCCCAGAGAACACAGAGATCGCCCAGGCAGTGCTGCAGGTGGGTGTAGGGGGGTTAGAGGGATCCAGGGGGGTTAGGCAGGTGTAGGGGATCCAGGGGGGTTAGGCGGGTGTAGGGGGGTTAGGCGGGTGTAGGGGTTAGGGTTAGGGGGGTGCAGGGGGGTTAGGTGGGTGTAGGGGGGTTAGGGGGATCCAGGGGGGTTAGGCGGGTGTAGGGGGGTTAGGCGGGTGTAGGGGGGTTAGGGGGATCCAGGGGGGTTAGGCGGGTGTAGGGGTTAGGGTTAGGGGGGTGCAGGGGGGTTAGGGCGATCCAGGGGGGTTAGGCAGGTGTAGGGGGGTTAGGGGGATCCAGGGGGGTTAGGCGGGTGTAGGGGGGTTAGGGCGATCCAGGGGGGTTAGGCAGGTGTAGGGGGGTTAGGGGGATCCAGGGATCCAGGGGGGTTAGGCGGGTGTAGGGGGGTTAGGGCGATCCAGGGGGTTAGGCGAGTGTAGGGGGGTTAGGGGGATCCAGGGGGGTTAGGCGGGTGCAGGGGGGTTACATTTTGTCATTTTAGCAGACGCTCTTATCCAGAGCGACTTACAGTAAGTACAGGGACATTCCCCCGAGGCAAGTAGGGTGAAGTGCCTTGCCCAAGGACACAACGTCATTTGGCACGGCCGGGAATCGAACTGGCAACCTTCAGATTACTAGTCCGACTCCCTAACCGCTCAGGCATCTGACCCCCTTGGGGGGATAGGCGGGTGCAGGGGGGTTAGGGGGATCCAGGGGGGTTAAAGTGGTACAGGAAAGGGGCAGAGTGACACATGATGGACAGTCAGAGACATAGTTGGGTGTTGTATGGGGGATAGGTAAGTGAAGTGAACCCACATAATGTCCAGGGTCAGGCATCATAGTCCCGTCGTTTCTTGTTGATTCCTGTTGACTGAATCAGACAGTGTTTCCCCTTCATGCACCTCTGCTGAAATATGACGACCACTGAGTAGCTGGGTCTGTCTTAATTCTTCAGACAGTTATATTATTTAGCTCTACGGAAGCTTCATATCCAGGTCAAGTCACTGTGATTCTGAAGACTTTATGTGAGGTTTCCGTTTGGCAATTGTTTCCAACTTCACAATATTGGCATTATGTATTCGGCCATCGGCTGCCCTTCCCTCTAAAACCAGGTGTCGGCCATTGAAAACCCCATATGAGTGGAGCTGTAGTCACTAGCTTCCAAGGTTGAAGCAGTTTTCGGCCCCTATAAAACAGCTCTGAGCGTGTCATGTGAAGCTGAACTGTTGCGCCCTGCCAACAGCTCAGCTTCTCCTGTTCCTCTGTGCTTGATATTCTGCAGACCTTCATTGGGCGTTTCCGGCGGACCATGGACTCTTCCCAGAATGCCTACAACGAGGACACGTCATCGCTGGTGGAGCGTCTGGACTGCCTGGAGAGGGCGCTGTTCAGGGCGGGGCAGTGCGGCCTCAACGCCTTCCAGAGCTGGGAGAGGGGCCGCAGCTCGCACCTCTCCGCCTCCAGCCTGGTGCTCAACTACCGCAAGAGGAAGATGGCAGAACTGCAGGCCTGAAGGACACACTCCCTGCCTCTTAGACCAGGGCTGTGCTTCAATGAGCTGTACATGCCTCCTTCCCGTCAAGCCGTCTCTGTAACAGGCTGACCCTAACAGTGCCCTGGGAAGGCCCCCAGAGAGGCCAGACACCCCGCTCCATCACAGCCTCTAACCTTCCAAACCTGGAAATATGTTATGTATGCTACATTGTTTTATGTATACTACATTGTTTAATGGAAAGTGTTTTTCATGAAAATAAATGTCAGAATGGTGAATTGTATCCAGCCAAGATTGCTTTATTTAAAAAGAAGAGAGCTCTCAGAACTGAGACATTTCTCTTCTAAAAACACTCTAAACTAATTAGCTCCAGTATCAGATTAACTGTTTGTTCACTGCACTCGCCAAATTTCCAAGTGTGTCCATGTCCACTGTACTGGGGCAGTTTGTGTGCTTGGTTAACCCTGCAGAGGGAGCTCTCCCCTGAGTTCAGACGTGCTCATCATGAGCTGGTGGTTACAGTATTTATTTTATTACACTATTTCTATGTTGCTTTTGATAACTGTCTGCTAAATGAATAAAATGTAATGTAAGTCACACCTTAGCACTTCATGCAAACGGATCATCAGTGTCATTCAATTCTAAACAGATATCTAGTTTAGGTGTAGCTGGAAATTAGCCTGGCCTAGGTACATGGAACACTGGCCTGTCTGCTGGGTGGAACACTGGCCTGTCTGCTAGGTGGAACCCTGGCCTCCAGTCCCAGCTGATTGCTCATGTGTTAAATGTGGGTGACATGATGGGCGCTGCCGTCTGTTGATTGAAGCTATCGATGTTCCCTCAGGGAGTGTATGTGGTGCTATAGATCCCTGAAACTCTGATGCCACACATGGCAGCGGGGTGGGGAGAATGTCCTGGAACCTTCCTGTGTACACAGCCTTCTCTAACCCTTCCTGTGTACACAGCCTTCTCTAACCCTTCCTGTGTACACAGCCTTCTCTAACCCTAACCCTTCCTGTGTACACAGCCTTCTCTAACCCTTCCTGTGTACACAGCCTTCTCTAACCCTTCCTGTGTACACAGCCTTCTCTAACCCTTCCTGTGTACACAGCCTTCTCTAACCCTTCCTGTGTACACAGCCTTCTCTAACCCTTCCTGTGTACACAGCCTTCTCTAACCCTAACCCTTCCTGTGTACACAGCCTTCTCTAACCCTTCCTGTGTACACAGCCTTCTCTAACCCTTCCTGTGTACACAGCCTTCTCTAACCCTTCCTGTGTACACAGCCTTCTCTAACCCTTCCTGTGTACACAGCCTTCTCTAACCCTACCTCTTACACAGCCTTCTCTAACCCTTCCTGTGTACACAGCCTTCTCTAACCCTTCCTGTGTACACAGCCTTCTCTAACCTTACCCTTCCTGTGTACACAGCCTTCTCTAACCCTAACCCTTCCTGTGTACACAGCCTTCTCTAACCCTTCCTGTGTACACAGCCTTCTCTAACCTACCCTTCCTGTGTACACAGCCTTCTCTAACCCTAACCCTTCTCTACGGGTTGTGGAGGGAAACCGGAGTGCACTCAGTTTCTATTCGATGCATTTTGTGTCTCCATATAAGAGCTTAAAAATCTGTGCTGCAGATAATACAAGGTTATACTCAAGCCCACATCTCTTGGCTGATTCGGTTGCTTTTAGTATTGTCTCTGTGCTCTGCTGGTGTTGCTGTGACAACTGTTAAATCTCACTCTGCAGACAGCTGGAATGGAGAGAAGCAGAGGAAGAGAGAGAGAAGGAGAGTGAGGACCCCACAATGCCAAAAGATTATTCATAACAAAGGGCAGATTTAGCCATCAGCCAGAAATGGACACACAATCCTCAGCCTCTGTTCTCTGTCTATTTTAAGATCCCCTGACAGTGGAATTCATATCCAGCCTATTAGTGTACACAGAGCTCACATCCATACAATCAGGTTAGGGTTGATACACAGCAGTTGGTGAGGGACTGGAAGGGCACAGTTGTTTCCATAGTTATTACAATTTTGATATCTGTGTATGAGCCTTTATTATGATGGTGGAGCCAGCTGTACATTGTTACCATGGAATTATCACTCATTAGTATAGCAGGTACATCTCTAGCTAGGCATGCTGCTCGCTGCCAAGCCCTGTTGACTTAGCTTTGATATCCACATTGGAAGACTCCGGACAGGAGAGGGGCAGCAACCACATAGTGGTGACGAGATGTTTGTATTAGCCATGTCTAAACCTACAGCCCCATAATCCTCCTCACATGGATCTAATCTTCCCTGCTGTCCTTTGGCTTCGTCCTGGAAACAGCCAGACAATGTCATGCCCCACACTGCCATCTCCCCTTGATTAGCCAGCAACAACACACCCTGCTCTACTGTGATGAAGCCAGCAACACACCCTGCTCTACTGTGATGAAGCCAGCAACACACCCTGCTCTACTGTGATGAAGCCAGCAACACACCCTGCTCTAATAATAATAATCGTTTATTTCGTATGTGATCATACATTTGAAAGGAAAAACAAAAAACATAGAAAAAAGAAACAAAAGAACAATAACTACATCGGCAAAAGCTTTAGAACATTTTTTACAGACAGAACAATAAATTAGTAACAACAAGCATTTTGTAGCATACATTCCCTCTACTGTGATGAAGCCAGCAACACACCCTGCTCTACTGTGATGAAGCCAGCAACACACCCTGCTCTACTGTGATGAAGCCAGCAACACACCCTGCTCTACTGTGATGAAGCCAGCAACACACCCTGCTCTACTGTTATTATGAAGGCTTTTCAGGTGCTCCTAGATATCACATAGAATAAATGAACAAAGTCTTGTTTAGCACAGGATGTCTTCCTCTATGACTGAAAGGCATAGACTGGACAGGCAGAAAGAATAGTCTCACTATGTTAGTGATCCATGAGTACGCTACATACACACACATCTTGAACAGCACCTGTTATATTGGTTATATCGAACACCCCCTACAGCCCAGCATACTCCGGTCCCCTAAACGTCCTCCAACACTCCAACACCCGCCTGGCTTATCTAGGAGACAGAGAAGTGTGTGATGGCTGTTGACATCACCAAACTGGCATACAGACATCAAGTGTTCTTCCACATTCCCCTGAGATAACCCCCTTAGTTGAGAACACACGCTCACACACAAACCCCCTTCTCACATTCACACACCCCATCATACACACACAGATACCCATGCACACACACCTTCCTTTTTTCATCCTATCTGGTTGTGGCCGGCCATACTACCATGCCATTCTCTCAGCCTATTGGCTGAGAGAATGTTCAACAGCCCTGGCTACTCCCTACTAAGCTGTTCTATTCCGTCTGATTGGGCCAAGACCAGGGGTAGGGCTGTGACATCATGTGTGACCCTTCCCAGAGTGGAGCAGACGGTCAGACATACTGTGACCAGCATCACTGGCTAGAACTGGAACCTCCTGAGAGGAACATTTTTAAATGTGTTACCTTTGACATAATATAAGTGTATGGGTAAAATGAGCACGATTCTAGGAAAAGTGTGATGTTTCTTACTTTTTATAAATATGCATCTACAAGGTAATAAACTAACTATAATTATACAGATATTCCTGAGATCGTTCATATTTGTTACATAATTAGAAAGGCCAGGATGTCCTCTCAACTTGACAAGATAAATAGCTATAGCTGCAGAGTAGTAATACAGGCCAGTATAGCTGCAGAGTAGTAATACAGGGCAGTATAGCTGCAGAGCAGTAATACAGGGCAGTATAGCTGCAGAGCAGTAATACAGGGCAGTATAGCTGCAGAGTAATAATACAGGGCAGTATACCTGCAGAGCAGTAATACAGGGCAGTATAGCTGCAGAGTAATAATACAGGGCAGTATAGCTGCAGAGCAGTAATACAGGGCAGTATAGCTGCAGAGCAGTAATACAGGGCAGTATAGCTGCAGAGCAGTAATACAGGGCAGTATAGCTGCAGAAGCAGTAATACAGGGCAGTATAGCTGCAGAGTAATAATACAGGGCAGTATAGCTGCAGAGCAGTAATACAGGGCAGTATAGCTGCAGAGTAATAATACAGGGCAGTATAGCTGCAGAGCAGTAATACAGGGCAGTATAGCTGCAGAGCAGTAATACAGGGCAGTACAGCTGCAGAGCAAGTAATACAGGGCAGTATAGCTGCAGAGCAGTAATACAGGGCAGTATAGCTGCAGAGCAGTAATACAGGGCAGTACAGCTGCAGAGCAGTAATACAGGGCAGTATAGCTGCAGAGTAATAATACAGGGCAGTATAGCTGCACAGCAAGTAATACAGGGCAGTATAGCTGCAGAGCAGTAATACAGGGCAGTATAGCTGCAGAGTAGTAATACAGGGCAGTATAGCTGCAGAACAGTAATACAGGGCAGTATAGCTGCAGAGCAGTAATACAGGGCAGTATAGCTGCAGAGCAATAATACAGGGCAGTATAGCTGCAGAGTAATAATACAGGGCAGTATAGCTGCAGAGTAATAATACAGGGCAGTATAGCTGCAGAGCAGTAATACAGGGCAGTATAGCTGCAGAGTAATAATACAGGGGGCAGTATAGCTGCAGAGCAGTAATACAGGGCAGTATAGCTGCAGAGTAATAATACAGGGGCAGTATAGCTGCAGAGCAGTAATACAGGGCAGTATAGCTGCAGAGTAATAATACAGGGGGCAGTATAGCTGCAGAGCAGTAATACAGGGCAGTATAGCTGCAGAGTAAGTAATACAGGGCAGTATAGCTGCAGAGTAAGTAATACAGGGCAGTATAGCTGCAGAGTAAGTAATACAGGGCAGGATAGCTGCAGAGTAATAATACAGGGCAGTATAGCTGCAGAGTAATAATACAGGGGCAGTATAGCTGCAGAGTAATAATACAGGGGGCAGTATAGCTGCAGAGCAGTAATACAGGGCAGTATAGCTGCAGAGTAATAATACAGGGGGCAGTATAGCTGCAGAGCAGTAATACAGGGCAGTACAGCTGCAGAGCAGTAATACAGGGCAGTATAGCTGCAGAGTAATAATACAGGGCAGTATAGCTGCAGAGTAATAATACAGGGGGCAGTATAGCTGCAGAGCAGTAATACAGGGCAGTACAGCTGCAGAGCAGTAATACAGGGCAGTATAGCTGCAGAGCAGTAATACAGGGCAGTATAGCTGCAGAGCAGTAATACAGGGCAGTATAGCTGCAGAGCAGTAATACAGGGCAGTATAGCTGCAGAGCAGTAATACAGGGCAGTACAGCTGCAGAGTAATAATACAGGGCAGTATAGCTGCAGAGTAATAATACAGGGGGCAGTATAGCTGCAGAGCAGTAATACAGGGCAGTACAGCTGCAGAGCAGTAATACAGGGCAGTATAGCTGCAGAGCAGTAATACAGGGCAGTATAGCTGCAGAGCAGTAATACAGGGCAGTATAGCTGCAGAGCAGTAATACAGGGCAGTATAGCTGCAGAGCAGTAATACAAGGCATAGTGATAGGTGGTGGGCCGAAGCTCAAAATCGTGCATTTGAACGATCCCTGGCGATGGAGGAGCTGGATTTTTCTGTATCGTTTTAAAACTTTTCTACAACCCTTAAAAAATGTGTTGGCATGTCCAGTTCTTGCACATTTTTCAAGGAACAAACATTTAGTTTCTTTACCGACACAGGCATGTTTTCCGGACAACTATGGTCCGCATCCAATAAGAGCTCATATACATGACACCTTCATAAAATCCACCAATCGTATACCCCGATATTCAAGGTGAGTAAAGTAGGAAGTAAACATTCACATGTGCATTTTGGTGAGCCGATATATTGTCAGTGGTCGACTGGGCTTCAAATGTATGGAAAAAAGTAAAACAAATGGCTAATTCAGGTATTCTCTAAAGAAACATTGCAACATTCCACTTAAACAAGCATATTTGTTATATTATTGCGCTGCTATTAGTCATCAGAGCAAGTTAACAGTTAAGTGATAATGAAATGTGCAGAACATTGTTCAAATAAATGTACAGTATTATTTTATGTGTGTTGCCTAAACATATAATAACGACATGAATCAATGACATACGTAATTATAATTGGTCAAGAGTAGGTATACCACATCAGTAACACTTATCAATACATATTGACATCTCTGCACACTTGGAAAACGAACCTCATTAGCATAATACACGCATGTGCACAATTAATTGTATTACTAGCAGTGTATTCAAGGCCACAAGTAGTTGCAATCATGCTGTATGCATGTAGGTAGCAAACCAAAAGATTGAATCTACCCATTTACTGAAGCTAGTTGGTCCAAGTTTGTTCAGAGTCCATTGCAATTGCAAAATTGACAGCAAGGAAAGCATTCTTGCAGAAAAAGCAGTGGAAAGATTCAACTTAAATTCAGCACCTCAGAACCATTATGCTAGGTAATGCTGGATTTCACAGGGGTGTTACAGTAACTTCACCAACACAACAAATATAGCTAAAGCACGTAAGAGTGAAAATGCAGCTCTGGAGAAGGTTTTCTGTATTTTGTATGGCAAGATGTACAGTGTATACAAATAACCTACTGCAAAATCAATTTTGCTGTTACAATCTTAAGTGCACCACATTTTATTTGAAAATTAGTTAACAGACATTGCATGCTTATTAAAAGCACAGACAGGACGGGCAGGGCAGAGGAGAGGATGGGCAGGACAAAGAAGACCTATAATCTGATGTGGAATACCATGCCCCTCTAGTCGTCAGAGTGTCTGCTCCCATGTTTTTTGTACAATAAAGGCTATAGCATGAAGAGATTAAAAACATAATCTTTAGATGTTTAAGGACAGAGCAAGAAAGACAATGACGAAGATTAAAGGTCGGGAAATAACTTTTAGAGCAGACCGAGACCTATCGCTCGTTTGATTATGTTGACACAGCTCAGTCTTCCATCACCAGCCAGCTCAGTCTACCATCTCCAGTCAGCTCAGTCTACCATCTCCAGTCAGCTCAGTCTACTATCTCCAGTCAGCTCAGTCTACTATCTCCAGTCAGCTCAGGGTCCCATCACCAGCCAGCTCAGTCTACCATCTCCAGCCAGCTCAGTCTACCATCTCCAGCCAGCTCAGGGTCCCATCTCCAGTCAGCTCAGTCTACTATCTCCAGTCAGCTCAGTCTACTATCTCCAGTCAGCTCAGTCTACTATCTTCAGTCAGCTCAGTCTACTATCTCCAGTCAGCTCAGTCTACTATCTCCAGTCAGCTCAGGGTCCCATCACCAGCCAGCTCAGTCTACCATCTCCAGCCAGCTCAGTCTACCATCTCCAGCCAGCTCAGGGTCCCATCTCCAGTCAGCTCAGTCTACTATCTCCAGTCAGCTCAGTCTACTATCTCCAGTCAGCTCAGTCTACTATCTTCAGTCAGCTCAGTCTACTATCTCCAGTCAGCTCAGTCTACTATCTCCAGTCAGCTCAGTCTACCATCTCCAGTCAGCTCAGTCTCCCATCACCAGTCAGCTCAGGTCTACCATCTCCAGTCAGCTCAGTCTACTATCTCCAGTCAGCTCAGTCTACTATCTCCAGTCAGCTCAGTCTACTATCTCCAGTCAGCTCAGTCTACCATCTCCAGTCAGCTCAGTCTACCATCTCCAGTCAGCTCAGTCTCCCATCACCAGTCAGCTCAGTCTACCATCACCAGCCAGCTCAGTCTACTATCTCCAGTCAGCTCAGGGTCCCTTCACCAGCCAGCTCAGTCTACTATCACCAGCCAGCTCAGTCTACCATCTCCAGCCAGCTCAGTCTACCATCTCCAGTCAGCTCAGGGTCCCTTCACCAGCCAGCTCAGTCTACAGTACACTCAACAAGAGGTAGACACAAGACAGCTTACACCCTCTACCTGGAACACATTATAGCATCAGATGTTTAAAAACAGTCCAACTCGGATGTTGTGTATTACTTTTTACAGGGTTTTTGGGGATCACTTGCAAGGGCTACCCCATTCAGGGTCAACCAGTGTCGATTTTAAGTCTCCACTAAACACAAGAGGAAGAGCCAAGACTACATAAACACTTTCAACATGCTACATAATATGGTATTCGTTGTATAAAAACGTCTCAATAATGTTCTCATATTTCTTTGTGTTTTGGGCTATCCTGAGCTCAGCCAGCTAAATCTCCAGGTCAGTGAGTGCCCACCAGTTGTAATCACTGCCACTGATTAAAAAATTAAGAAAATAAGGTCAATTAAAGACAGACAGTGACACGGAAAGCAAGTATTTAATTAAAGCTCACCGAGCTACCATTGTGGTGCCGAGACTTGTAGGCTTACTAGGCTAGCTACTTGACGCATGGTCACCTAGGTTGTTTTTACTATCAGCTGATCCTGTTACGAACCATTCGATTAGCTAACAAGATGATACACGAGTTCTGGTTGGTTGGAGAGTTAGGTAGTTGAGACGATTGCCTGATAAAGTTGCTAACTTTGAACTAAGTTACAGAACAAATGTGCAAGAATTGGATGTGCCAACAAACGAAAATGTTTTAATAAAAAAACGACGTTGATAAAATCAAAAATCCAGCTCCTCCATCGACGGGGACAGGTCATTTAAAAAACTAAAGCAGATACGCGGGCTCGGCCCACCACCTATGACAGCCATTCCGGCTCTTTTTCGTGAGGGGGGGGGGGGGGGGCAGTATAGCTGCAGAGTAATAATACAGGCCAGTATAGCTGCAGAGTAGTAATACATTCGCGAACGACCCATCACTAAAGTGTAGGAGAAAGAAACTGCTGCAACTTATTTCTTGGTAGGCTATTTGCTTGGCGAAATTGCTAGCCAATTTTCATCATACATTTCATACAATCATACAGCACATTCCGTTTCAGTTTAACCTAATTCCCACATTTCCTCCTTCAAGTTTAATATCGTTTTGTTAGATCGTTCGTTCATTCATTCATTCATTCATTCATTCATTCATACAGTAGGTTAGGCTAGTGTTGTAGGGGTGAACTAGCCAGTGAATGCCAAATAAATGGACAGTTTTTATGCTGTAGACCAGCAGCCGCCACTGACGAGTACGGCTATAGGCGATCTTACAGCATGGCGTAAAACACTTCGGTTGTGGATAGTATGTCCATGCGTGGCAAAATCCATTGTTATGTCTACACAATTATTTTAGATATAGTATAAATGTAACTAGCTTGCAAATCCTGAGGATAGCCTACCGAAGTTGAATTAGCCAATGTCGTTAGCGATGCTAGCTAACGTTGGTTTGCTAGCTGTATATAACATTTCACACTGGGTCTTGCAGCTGTTTCATTTACTGAAATTATTATGAAATGTTATGTTCTACTAGCCATGCTTTAGCAAGTCACTGTATTTCCAAGCCCTGATAGTGTAACAGAGACGACACAGTAAATAATTCCTCTTTCAATAAGCCCCCGTTCCAGTGTTGAGCATTAAATTAGCTGCACAGTCTATAGAGATCTTGGGACGAAGCCACTTTTTTGTTCTAAAACCGGGCTATACGCCGCTTCGAAATATAAGCCGTACAACCACAAGAAAACGGTTAAATCGTGGTGCAAGCCGTGGTTTTATTTCCGAAAAATACGGTAATACAGGGCAGTATAGCTGCAGAGTACTAATACAGGGCAGCAGAGTTAATAAAACTACAGTGGACAATGAGTTGCTTGGTCTCAGGAGGATAACTGGTACAGGAAGTTAGAGGAAGACTCAAGCTATAGGAGTCTTAATAATATAATAGACTTATGTAGACCTACGGGTATTATCTGCACTCCAACTAAGAATGAGGATCCATGGTTCTACAGGACTGGATCATGAGACCATTGTTCTACAGGACTGGATCATGAGACCATGGTTCTACAGGACTGGATCATGAGACCATGGGACTCTTACTATAGGAGGGAACTGTAGAACAGTAGAACCATGGAAAGTTACAGTCACAGTTCTATTATCAGTCCTGCATGAGTGCAGCTCAATATCCAGGTCAATAACCAGGTCAATATCCAGGTCACATCGACCTCATAGTTCACCAAAACAGTGACCTCATCAGGGGACTAATCGATTGCTCAGGATCACATCATAGAACATCATCGTACCTAGTTTTCTCTTTTGCCATCATCATTATCATCATATTCATCATTATCATATTCATAATCATCATTATCTTCATATTCATAATCATTATCATCATATTCATTATCATCATCGTTGTTATCAGTATCATCATCTGTTTGATCTGTATACTGTACGATACTATATACTATATAACACGACACAATCTTCTAGCTGTGATTAGTTTGATTTATTTTCTAATGGCATCAATGGATCAGCCTCAGAGGGCAAAGATCTAAGTTGAATGAAATGCACCTTAATTACTTTCAGGCATGTGATCGCTGAGCCAGGTTATCTTGGGTTGTGCTTCTGTACTGTACACCCTGCATAATACACAGTTACATCCTGACCATCTCCCTGGCTGAGCAGTGTACTGTACACCCTGCATAATACACAGTTACATCCTGACCATCTCCCTGGCTGAGCAGTGTACTGTACACCCTGCATAATACACAGAGTTACATCCTGACCATCTCCCTGGCTGAGCAGTGTACTGTACACCCTGCATAATACACAGTTACATCCTAACCATCTCCCTGGCTGAGCAGTGTACTGTACACCCTGCATAATACACAGAGTTACATCCTGGCCATCTCCCTGGCTGAGCAGTGTACTGTACACCCTGCATAATACACAGTTACATCCTGGCCATCTCCCTGGCTGAGCAGTGTACTGTACACCCTGCATAATACACAGTTACATCCTAACCATCTCCCTGGCTGAGCAGTGTACTGTACACCCTGCATAATACACAGAGTTACATCCTGACCATCTCCCTGGCTGGGCTGGTTAGTCATGTCTGTGTCTGGTTAGTTATGTCTGTGTCTGGCCCGGTTAGTCATGTCTGGCCTGGTTAGTTATGTCTGTGTCTGGTTAGTAATGTCTGTGTCTGGCCCGGTTAGTCATGTCTGGCCTGGTTACTCATGTCTGTGTCTGGCCCGGTTAGTCATGTCTGGCCTGGTTACTCATGTCTGTGTCTGGCCTGGTTACTCATGTTTGTGTCTGGCCTGGTTACTCATGTTTGTGTCTGGCCTGGTTACTCATGTTTGTGTCTGGCCTGGTTACTCATGTTTGTGTCTGGCCTGGTTACTCATGTTTGTGTCTGGCCTGGTTACTCATGTTTGTGTCTGGCCTGGTTACTCATGTTTGTGTCTGGCCTGGTTACTCATGTTTGTGTCTGGCCTGGTTACTCATGTTTGTGTCTGGCCTGGTTACTCATGTTTGTGTCTGGCCTGGTTACTCATGTTTGTGTCTGGCCTGGTTACTCATGTTTGTGTCTGGCCTAAGACGTGATCTTCTCTTGAGCTGTTTTAGCTTTAGGAATTAACAAGGAATTACAGTAGACAAGTTGTGACTATTTACCGGTATGTGTTGGTGTTCTCTAACTGTGTTTTCTAACTGTGTCTCCATATCATATTTGGATCTTTTAAATGTGATTAAAAGGCAATTCTTCTCACCAAATGTATTCATACTGTGTGTCTTTTTACAAAGACATTTAAAGGCTCCATGGCTTATCCCTCTGCTGTGATGGACTTATTTTCCTGCTGTTTTGAACCACAATTCACACTATCTTTTTCTCCTTTAAGTCCATCCATCCCTCTTTCCCTTCATTCACTCCACTCTGCTCTCCCTCTCCCTTCCTCTCCTCCCCCTTCCTCTTCCCTCCCCTCCTCACCCCTCCTCTCATCTCCTTTCCTCTCTCCTGCTCTCCCCTTCTCTCATCTCCTCCCTTCATCTCCCTCGCTTGGTTCTGATCTGTGGTGAGGTGAGGTGAGGCTGCATCATCAAGGAGGACACAGGCTACTTGTTTATTAGGGGGAGAGAGAGAGAGAGGGAGAGAGAGAGAGAGAGAGAGAGGGAGGGAGAGAGAGAGGGAGAGCGAGAGAGGGAGAGAGAGAGAGGGAGCCAGGGAAAGAGGAACATAATTCAGATAGCAGAGAGACCCCATAGACTACACAGCTTCTACCAGTCAGTATAACAGACGGAGTGACAGAGAGAGGCAGACTCTGACGCTAACCCAGACACAGCAACAGCAGTAGCAGCCAAACCAGCACTACTGGTAAGACTTCATGTGGCTTTGATTGGGGTGGATCTGGGAAGTTGCTCTACTGTGTTTAAGAGGAGAGAGTTGCTCTACTGTGTTTAAGAGGAGAGAGTTGCTCTACTGTGTTTAAGAGGAGAGAGTTACTCTACTGTGTTTAAAAGGAGAGAGTTGCTCTACTGTGTTTAAGAGGAGAGAGTTACTCTACAGTGTTTAAAAGGAGAGAGTTGCTCTACTGTGTTTAAGAGGAGAGAGTTACTCTACTGTGTTTAAAAGGAGAGAGTTGCTCTACTGTGTTTAAGAGGAGAGAGTTACTCTACTGTGTTTAAAAGGAGAGAGTTGCTCTACTGTGTTTAAGAGGAGAGAGTTACTCTACTGTGTTTAAGAGGAGAGAGTAACTCTACTGTGTTTAAAAGGAGAGAGTTACTCTACTGTGTTAAGAGGAGAGTTACTCTACTGTGTTTAAGAGGAGAGAGTTACTCTACTGTGTTTAAAAGGAGAGAGTTACTCTACTGTGTTAAGAGGAGAGTTGCTCTACTGCGTTTAAGAGGAGAGAGTTGGTCTACTGTGTTTAAGAGGAGAGAGTTGCTCTACTGTGCTATTTAGGTTATTTAGAGTCTCTACCCTCCTGTCTCTACCCTCCTGTCTCTCCTGTCTCTACCCTCCTGTCTCTACCAGCATGTCTCTACCAGCATGTCTCTACTCTCCTGTCTCTACACTCCTGTCTTTACCAGCATGTCTCTACTCTCCTGTCTCTACCAGCATGTCTCTACTCTCCTGTCTCTACCAGCATGTCTCTACCCTCCTGTCTCTACCAGCATGTCTCTACTCTCCTGTCTTTACCAGCATGTCTCTACTCTCCTGTCTCTATCAGGCTTTGCTATTAAAGTTTATTACAAAGAAACTTGTTGTTGAGTTCTAGGGGTGTCCAGTCCATGTCCCTGAAGGCTGGGGAGGTGAAGATCAGATCCTTCTCCACTGTGATGTTGGTAATCATCATGGTCTAGTCAGCCCCCAGCCCATGCAGCCAGTGCTGTGCTACCTTATAGACGCCCCCCTAGTCTAGTCGTATGTAATGTGAGTGTATGACTCAGATCGAACAGATTTTCTTCTATATGTTTTAGAAGATTTGTAATCCATGTCCTTGTGATTGAATCCTTACACTTCTTCCTCTCAATGCATGCAGATAATAGAGACTGGAGAGCTGTTGCTCGTGTGTCTGTGGCATTGTTATGTTTGTCACATGAACACTCAGCTGGAGTGAAGCACCTTGCAGTCCTACAAGACTGTTTCTCAGATCCAGAGTATAAATAGATCCAGAGATACCCCCGGGTGTGATGGAGCTCAGACAGGAACAGCAACTCTGCCAAAGGCAGGCCAAACACACGTATATGAGGTGTAGTACTTGTCACCGGTTATTACGCAAAGTGCACAGTAGCGCCTGCACGCGCCTGCACGATGATATCAACTCTCTGAACGCACGCGAGAACTTTACATGACTTTAAACACGGGCGTTCACACACATCACGTAGGCGTCACGCTGGCATTGTGCACACGCATGTTACTGACATGTGAACAACATGTATGTAACGTGTACACTACACCTGACATACGCGAGACCTATGCCTATGTGAACATTACGCCTAACTGTTTGATAGATGCACTATCTGTAATTTTGCACTATTGCACTCACTGTACTCCTGATGAAGAAAGTGTTTTGTCCGTCTCTTCATAAACGGAGTGACTAAGTTCAGTTGAGTTCTGGATTTAATAAGTATTTATCAATCTGCAGATTGGGAGAGAAAACCAGACCTCTGACAATAAATGACAACACAACACCAGGCTTAGGTCTCAATCATGACTCTCTCAGCTCTGAAGGCTGGAGGACCATCTTTTATAGGGCACAGGAATGTAAACATAGATAGTGACAGTCAGGCAGTAATGACGTTACAACAGTCTCAGAGGAAGAGATTCACAGCTCCCAACACATGACCACTCAGACTAGAGAGGTCATAGTTGGCGCTCTCCTTGTAGTCATGACAAAGGACGTTTACCCAGTACTTTCTCCTGATCCCAAACATCTATTAACCCTGACACATGGACACAATCTACTCTTATTAATAGCAAGCTTGCATGAGAACATACTAACTAGTATCCAATGACTAGTTCTATTGATTAGTGAATAATGTAAGCACACCTGAAATCGCAATTTCTTCCACACTCCACCTAGGTTAGAATAGGTTATAGGGTTGCAATAGGTTATAGGGTTGCAATAGGTTTTATGTGTATTTAGGGTTAGTATAGTGTATTGTTTATTGTTATCTGTATATTTAGGAAGTTTTACTTATTTTAAGCTTAGCATAGATGTAAATTATGTTCTGTGTACTTATATGTTATGTTATGCCAGGTGCTTGCGTTGTCTTGTCTTAAGAATTTCAGTGCCTGTCTGACCTTGTGTTGTTCTGTGTACCTGACAATTAAAGACTTGAACTTGAATTTGAGATATCTAGGCGTGTGCACAGGCAGGTGTTATGTGTCCTTCGCATACTGACACCATTGCGCAGCACAGAAACACCTGCGCACACCTGCCCGCCTAGACGTGTAAGCTATTAAGGCATGGCTTAGATCGCTGTTTCGAAACATTTTTGGACAGAGTCTGGGAAAATAGCTCTACTCTTCTAGTGATGAGGATGTTCATCACTTAACAAAGTAGTTGAAGATGTTGATATAACACGTGCCTATACGCACGCCTTATCAAATGTAATAAGCTCAAATCACGGCTGTTTATATGCACACCTAATTATCTATCAAACTGTAACGTGTAGTATACGTTCCACACTTGCCTATGCGTAATTAACCCGTATCAGGTATGTGGTGAACGCACTGTGGGCAGCTATGCTGACACTGATGCACACACACACACATGCACACGCATGCACGCACACACACGCATGCACGCACACACACGCATGCACGCACACGCATGCACGCACACACACGCATGCACACGCATGCACACACACACACGTATGCACACACACGCACAGGCACATGCAATGCGCTCATACACTTGCACACAGTTATAGGAACATTTACACTTAAACCCATTTACAGGAACACATTGAATCTCTGTTGAGTTACTGCATGCTGATATATGTTCATGGTTAGTGAGCCAGAGAGCTTGTGTTGCAAAGAGCCTCCAGAACTTGTCATCACCCCAACTTAGGATCCTAACCACCAACCAGGACCCCAACCCTAACCTCAACCCTGCCTTTCCAACCAGGACCCCAACCCTAACCTCAACCCTGTCTTCCCAACCAGGACCCCAACCCTAACCTCAACCCTGTCTTCCCAACCAGGACCCCAACCCTAACCTCAACCCTGCCTTCCCAACCAGGACCCTAACCTCAACCCTGTCTTCCCAACCAGGACCCTAACCTCAACCCTGCCTTCCCAACCAGGACCCCAACCCTAACCTCAACCCTGTCTTCCCAACCAGGACCCCAACCCTAACCTCAACCCTAACCTCAACCCTGCCTTTCCAACCAGGACCCCAACCCTAACCTCAACCCTGCCTTCCCAACCAGGACCACCTGGTTAACACCAACTCTAACATAAGCTCCTCTCTCTTTCAACCCTGAGAACATCTTAAGGCACCAAGCACTCTGTAAGTCAGTGTAAGTGCAAGTTAGTATAACCGTGGTTAGTGTAACCGTGAGTTAGTGTAACCGTGGTTAGTGTAACCGTGAGTTAGTGTAAGCATGAGTCAGTGGGCAGAAAATTGCACACTGATCGGATTCTGTTCCTAGATACCCAGATCTGCCAAGTTACCCAGATCTGCCTAGTTACCCAGATCTGCCTAGTTACCTAGATCTGCTTTTCACTATGAGGATTCTGTGAATTCTACTCAAGGGTCTGAGGGCATCATGTACTAACGCTTTTGCGCCCACTTCAGGCGTATTTGTTTCGCAATTTGCGCGTAAAAGCATGGCGAGGTATGTACAAACAGGCCGCACTGAGGTAAAAGCGCAGACTGCCTGTCGCGGGAACTGAAAATGGCAAATTGCGCTTTTCCGTGTCATGCATAGGCCTATGCATTCACAGGAGGGTCAAGGGGAAAGTGGGAGTTTCCCATAAAGAGATGGGAGGGGATGTGGAAAGTGCGCCTAATTATGTATTCCGCGGTATGTACAAAAACCGCCTGTGAAAGCGCACCTCTATTATGCGGGGAAAATTCTCCGCCTGTTAAAAGCAGGCGTAAACCAGGATGCGCATATGCCTCCTGGTGAAATGGCAGCCGTAACCAGAGCAAGACGAAGACATAGGCCAAAGGATTTTTGCCACAAGGATCACACTTTTTGATCTGAGTGAACACGAAATCATTAAGCAGCCATGCAATATTACAGTTACTGGAAGAAATCAAAGATTACATCGAATCTCCGACTCAGCCTTCACATTCCAGTCCAGCAGTTGTTAAACTCCTCGCTACATTACAAATATTGGCATCAGGATCATTTCAAACAGTCATAGTGAGCGGAGAAAGGCGCTGATTACCCGATGACCGGCAGGTTTCATAAATACGAGTATTAGTAAGTATCACAGCGTGCGCAATCTACGGGTTGGCCATGGCGCTAATAACGCTACGTTTGCGAATGTACGTACATGAGGCCCTCTGAGTGTTCCAGAGCCTGGAGTCAGAAGAATGTGAGACTCTGAAACAGAACAAGGGCTGAAAAACTATTATTAATCCAACTGATTTAAGAAATCAATTAATAAATACTTTTTAATGTACTTATTTGAATTAAAATCAGTTCAAAGTAATTTAATAGATAGGGTACAGAATGAAACTGAAGTAAGAATCATAGAAAGATCAGTGTCCAATGCTGCAGTGTGGTGTGGGCAGCTTGGCTGCTGGACAGGAAGCTCTAAGATCTTCCCTCGCCGGGGTCCTGTAGAGAGCCTCTCACTGTGTCCATCTGCTGGTTCACACTCACAGCACTGGGCAGGTACACAGGGGTGAGGCAGGAAGGGGTGAGGCAGGAGGGGGTGAGGTATGGAGGGGTGAGGTAGGGAGCGGTGATGCAGGGAGAGGTGAGGTAGGGAGGGGTGAGGCAAGGAGAGATGAGGCAGGGAGGGAGGGGTGAAATAGGGAGAGGGGGGGCAAGGAGAGGTGAGGTAGGGAGGGGTGAAGCAGGGAGAGGTGAGGTAGGGAGGGGTGACGCAGGGAGAGGTGAGGTAGGGAGGGGTGAAGCAGGGAGAGGTGAGGGAGGGAGGGGTGAAGCAGGGAGAGGTGAGGGAGGGAGGGTTGACTCAGGAAGAGGTGAGGGAGGGGTGAAGCAGGGAGAGGTGAGGGAGGGAGGGTTGACTCAGGAAGAGGTGAGGGAGGGGTGAAGCAGGGAGAGGTGAAGGAGGGGTGACGCAGGGAGAGGTGAGTGAGGGGTGACTCAGGGAGAGGTGAGGGAGGGGTGAAGCAGGGAGAGGTGAGGGAGGGGTGAAGCAGGGAGAGGTAAGGGAGGGGTGAAGCAGGGAGAGGTGAGGGAGGGTGAAGCAGGGAGAGGTGAGGGAGGGGTGAAGCAGGGAGAGGTGAGGGAGGGAGGGTTGACTCAGGGAGAGGTGAGGGAGGGGTGAAGCAGGGAGAGGTGAGGGAGGGAGTGTTGACTCAGGGAGAGGTGAGGGAGGGGTGAAGCAGGGAGAGGTGAGGGAGGGAGGGTTGACTCAGGGAGAGGTGAGTGAGGGAGGGGTGAAGCAGGGAGGGGTGAGGGAGGGAGGGGTGAAGCAGGGAGAGGTGAGGGAGGGAGGGTTGACTCAGGGAGAGGTGAGGTAGGGAGGGGTGAAGCAGGGAGAGGTGAGGGAGGGGTGAAGCAGGGAGAGGTGAGGGAGGGTTGACTCAGGGAGAAGTGAGGTAGGGAGGGGTGAAGCAGGGAGAGGTGAGGGAGGGTTGACTCAGGGAGAGGTGAGGGAGGGTTGACTCAGGGAGAGGTGAGGTAGGGAGGGGTGAAGCAGGGAAAGGTGAGGGAGGTAGAGGGAAGTGGACTGACGGGAGAACCTGCCTACATGATGCTGCATCTAACAGCTGGGACCTGATAGGAACATGTCTGTCTCTGTTACTGTGTATTTGTGAGTGTGTGTACCTGTGTAATTATGTGAGTGTGTGTACCTGTGTAATTATGTGTGTGCCTGTGTGTTTATGTGAGTGTGTGTGTGCCTGTGTGTTTGTGCGCTTGTATATTTGTGTGCATGAACAAGTGGGACTGTGAGTCACTGTTAGATGCTTTTGGTCTGGGATGGAACTGTTACAGTTAGTGTGTGTTAGCATCATTCCCTGTGTGGAAAGCAGTTCCTAAATGAATACAGCCGTTAAGCTCTTAAACAACACCTATATAAATAGACAATATGACTGAGCCAGCTTTGTGTCAGGGGGAGGACAAAGGTGGGGAGGATGGTGTGTAGAGAGAAGGGTGTGTAGAGAAAGGAGGGTGTGAAAGAGAAGAGGTGTTTATTAACTATTTGGTGTAGTCCATGTATTTAATCCAGGTCTGTTTAGCTGTTAACTGAGAGATATGAATGCAATGGGGAATCTTGGGTGACATGTAAGTCCTCTTTGATGATTATGAGTCTCAGTAGAATAATTTCTGTCTGGATACATCTGCTTCATATCTGCTATGTCAGATTTGTATATGTAGAAGTCAGGGTCAGGAACATCTGTAGAGGTCAGGAACATCTATAGAAGTCAGGGTCAGCAACATCTGTAGAGGTCAGGAACATCTGTAGAGGTTAGGGTCAAGAACATCTGTAGAGGTCAGGAACATTTGTAGAGGTCAGGAACATCTGTAGAGGTCAGGGTCAGGAACATCTGTAGAGGTCAGGAACATCTGTAGAGGTCAGGGTCAGGAACATCTGTAGAAGTCAGTGGACAGGAGTACAAGGACCTCGGAATCATACACTTCCTCTTTTTCTACCGTTCTTACCCTCTCTCTCTCATACACACACACACACACTCACACACAGTAATTTTTTAGCAGACGCTCTTATCCAGAGCGACACACACACATACACTGGGGAAGAAAAAACCTGTTCCAGTTTCCAGGTATTGATTGTGTGTTAGGTCAGCTGTCTTCTCCCCTGGTGCACATCATATTGATTTCTTGTATACCGGGAAGCTCCTCCCCTCTCCAATGCCCTTTCTCTCCTCTCGTTCATGACTACAGGCTGTGCCATAGACATAAAGAGTAGACGCCGCGTCGACCGCTATTACCTACTGGCGCTGACGAGCCATTGGGTCGCCATCTTGGAACAGGCACCCGCTCTACTCAGTGTTATCTGTTTGGCAGGGGCAATGAGCTGTCAGCGCATTTAATTTTCCAAGATGGCGCCGATGAAGTGGATCCTGTGGATTTATTTCCCACTTATCTGCTTCCAGCGGCAGAATTTGTGGGAATTATAGTCAAAGACACCCTCGGCTTTGTCCTAGCAGCGAAGCGTCGTAAGAGAGGCAAACGAGCCGGTGCACTGGTGCGACTCCGTCGGCGTGGGGCACGCACAGCGTTACCGGGGATATTTCTCTCCAACGTGCGTTCACTGAGCAACAAACTGGATGAACTTCAGCTACTGGTGTGGAAAAACAGAGACTTTCATTCATCTTCTGTTTTGTGCTTTACGGAGACATGGCTGAGTGAACTGATATCAGACTCTGCGCTACAGCTAGCAGGTTTCAAACTGCTGAGAGCGGATCGTGACCCTGTGCTTTCTGGCAAAACGAAAGGCGGTGGTATTTGTTTTTACATTAACAGTGGCTGGTGTGAAGATGTGACAGTGATTCTGCAGCACTGTTCTCCTGATCTGGATTTTTTTTAAATTAACTGTAGATCTTTTTACTCGCCACGCGAGTTTGCATCATTCATTCTGGTTGGCGTCTACATGCCTCCGCAGGCTAGCGTCAACGAGGCTCAACGTGTGCTCGCCAGCCAGATACTGAGTGTGGAGCATGAAAATCCAGATTCCTTGGTTATTGTGCTAGGCGACTTTAACAAAGGCAATCTCACTCAAGAACTCCCCAAATACAGACAATTCATCAAATGCCCTACCAGAGAAGGAAACATCTTGGATCACTGCTACTCTACAATCAGCAAAGCATACCATGCGGTCCCCCGAGCACCACTGGGTCACTCTGACCACGCCATGGTCCACCTGATTCCTGCATACAGGCAGAAGCTAAAGCGCTGTAAGCCTGCTGTGAGGACATCGAAACAGTGGACCAGTGAAGCTATGGAGGATCTGCGGGCGTGCTTGGACTGCACTGACTGGGACATGTTCACGACTGCTACAAATAGTCTGGATGGGCTCACAGAGGCTGTGACATCATACATCAGCTTCTGTGAGGACTGCTGTATACCAACACGCACCAGGGTAAGCTACAACAACGACAAACCCTGGTTTACAGCTAAACTCAGAAGGTTGAGGACGACACCACCCTCATTGGGCTCATCTCTGGTGGAGACGAGTCTGATTATAGGTGGGAAGCGGCCAACCTGGTGACCTGGTGCAGCCAGAACAACCTAGAGCTCAATGCTCTTAAGACAGTGGAGATGGTTGTGGACTTCAGGAAGAATACAGCCCCACTCACCCCCATCACCCTGTGTGACTCCCCAGTCAACACTGTGGAGTCCTTCCGCTTCCTGGGCACTATCCTCTCCCAGGACCTCAAGTGGGAACTGAACATCAGCTCCCTCACCAAGAAAGCACAACAGAGGATGTACTTCCTACGGCAGCTGAAAAAATTCAACCTGCCAAAGACAATGATGGTGCACTTCTACACAGCCATCATTGAGTCCATCCTCACCTTCTCCATCACCATCTGGTACGCTGCTGCCACTGCCAAGGACAAGAGCAGGCTGCAGCGTATCATCCGCACTGCTGAGAAGGTGATTGGCTGCAATCTGCCTGCCCTCGAGGACCTGCACACCTCGATGACCCTGAGGCGAGCGAGGAAGATTGTGGCCGACTCCTCCCTCCCTGTTTCAGTCACTCCCCTCCGGCAGAAGGCTGCGGTCCATCAGGACCAATACCACACGCCACAAAAACAGTTTCTTCCCTTCCGCTGTTGGCCTCTTCAACAAGGCCAAGGGTTCACACTGACTTCATGACTCAATGCCCTTAAAACAGACTGCTTTTTGCACTGCACAATACAATCTTGTACCATTTGTAACTTTTGTAATATTTGTATTTTTTGTATTTTTATATTGTAAATTACTGCAACTTTATTTTATATTTTATTGTATAGTTTATTTTAATCTAATTCCACTTAGTATTGCTAGTTATGTACCCTTAGTATAGTTAGTCCTCATATTTAAATTTTAGATTCCTATATGTTTAATGTTTGCACCTTCCTGCCAAAGCAAATTCCTTGTCTGTGCAAACTTTCATGGCGAATAAAACCCATTCTGATTCTGATTCTGATTCTGATTACAGTTTTTTTCAAATGCTTACAAATTCTTGCAAAATTAAGCACTGCATTCAAAATATCACAAACACGTCTCAAAAGCAAACATTTGTCTCATGTTGCAAACACTTTTACCATTATATTACATTTTTGGATATATCATATACACACAGTTATTCAAAACCTAAAGCTCTTCTTTCATGAGCTCCTATGTACATTTCTGTACAAGATTGAAAGTAAATGGCAGTGATGATGAAAAATGTATGGTAAACACGAAAACAAGATTGAAACCAATTTGTTTTTTACTGTAAGCATTTGTGGTGTGAATACAGTATTACACAGTACAAAAGAAAGAGTGTAGTAGGACAGAAACCAAACCTAATTTTGAAAAAGGTGATTACGGAATGGTGTGTCTGTGTGTGCCATGAACTGTAGCATACAGTAATATACTATTTTCTACAATATTGTCAGAATGTCTTCTTACAGTCACTGTACTGTTGCACGGTATGATACAGTAATCCACCAGACTGTGACCAATCATGCAGTGCACTGCAGTCAATGGATGCATGGGTGCTAAAATATGTTTGTGTGTAGTATACCGTGTGTTGTGCTGAAACAGCTATTATGTGTACATTAGAATATATGTGTATATTACAGTATATTGTTACATACCTGTTATATTTTCTACAGTAAAGGTTCAAATTATACCCACCACTGTAAATCAACTCAAATTAGGCTATTTATAGGTCTATTCTAAAGCCATGATTGGTTGGTGTTGAGTAAAGCAATGAGTGTTTGCACAGTGAGGAGTTAGTATAAGGCACTGATGAATTTGTGTGGCATTTTGATTGGTTGTGTTTTAAAAAGGAAATCAAGATGCTTCCCGTTAGAATTTTGTGTGTTACGTGGAGAATTGTGTGTTGTGTTTTGCAAAAAGTGTTTTATGAAATTGAAAACTGAGTCAAAGGCCCAAAATGTGTGTATGGTTTTGCAGATTTGAGGTGTGGTTATGGTGTTTGAGTGTCAGGTTTCAGAAATTGTGTGAAAAGTAAGTAATTTGTGTGTAAGCATTTGAAAAAATGGACACATTTCTAAGGCTACTCATACAGAATACTTGTAATATGATTCTTGTATACATTTTTTCATTTGTTCAATCTCTTCTAATACCTGTCTTGATACCTGTCATCGCCCTCTGGTTCATAAGTCTTTTGTTTAATAAGGTTATGAATGCATGTCCAGACCAATGACTGTTTAATAATCTACATCTAGAAAAGGCTTACAGAAAGTGTAATATTGGATTGTAGAATTGCATTCCCATAATTATTAGCAATGACCCACTTTGATGACAGGTGTTGAGCTTGGTCATTGCAGTTGCTATATAATTATATATTATATAATTAAAACTAGGTTAGTCTGTTCAAGTCATTGGTCTGATATGACAGTCTTAAGTTATAATGAATTTTTATCAACATAAGCTGATTCAGTGTATTGCAAGAGCCCGATTTTGGAGCACCAATGCCCTTTACACTTCCACACTTTCCCAGTGTCTTTTACGTAATTAGATCCATCTCCTTTTCACTGCAAATAGACTCTGAAATATATAATATTCATTATTTTATCCATTGTGACAGTGTTGTATTGAGAGAAAGAGATGCAAACAATATTTTTTTTAACATTTGTTTATTGAAACACATCATATCAAATAGCATAGCTTTTTTACAATTAGCTGTGTGATCATTTTTTTTTTTTTTTTTTGAACAGACATGTAAAAAATAAAAGATTTACAAGAAAGAAAGCAAGAAACATATACAAAACTTTAAAAAAAAACCACGCTCCAATCCCAAGTTGGTCCACCTTTCTCTATCAATGTATCAAATCAATCAAAGTATCTGTATGCAACAGTACAACTGGTACTGGTACTTTAACTCTAAGTAGTAGGAGTCGTAGCTACATTATCAAAATATGAGAGGAGAGGCTGCCATGTAGTGTAGGATTTCCCAGTCGACTCTCTAAGTGAGAATTTGACTTTTTCCAGCTTAAGGAATGACATTAGATCTCCCAAGACTTATCTGCTGGGGGTTTGGGTGACTTCCATTGTAGAAGGATACATCTGCGGGCAATCAGAAAGGCAAATGCTAAAACATTTAATTTCCGTTTACTAAATTGAGAGTGGTTCAGGGGTACTCCAAATATGGCAATAAATGGACAGGGAGTGATATCTGTATCTAGAGCCTCAGATATAATCTTGAAGAAGTTCTTTCAGAATCCTGTTAGCTTTGAGCACAACCAGAAGGTATGGGCTAGGTCAGAGGGGACAAAGGCACATCTATTACAGGCATCGCTCGTGCCAGGGAAAATTTGCTAATTTGACTTTGCTGAAATGCATTCTGTGCAGTATTTTGTACTGTATTAAGTTAAGACAGGCGCAGGATGAAGAGTAATTCACTTGTAGTTAGGCCCTGTCCCACCAGGTGTCTTGAAATTGAACTCCTAGCTCGTTTTCCCACTGCTGTTTAAGGGGAGCATGTCAGAGCTACAAGTGAGGAGGTGCAGCAGGAGAGGGACTCTATTTTACACCAGTCCAACTCACTCTCATACCACCAGCTGAGTATTTTTTGTATATTTGCTGCCCAGTAGTAGAACATTACATTTGGTAAGCCCAGGCCACCCTCTTGTCTTGCTGCCTGCAGAGCGCTTTTGTTAATTCTGGCAGCCTTGCCTGCCCACAAGAATGGAAGGATAATTTGGTCAAGCTTCTTGAAAAATGATTTTGTCAGAAAGAGAGGTAGGCATTGAAAAGGGAACAAAAATCTCAGCAAGACATACATTTTTATAGTTTGTACTCTGCCCGCTAATGACATTGGCAACTTGGACAATTTCTGTAGGTCGGTTTTCACTCTATTCATTAGTTTGCCAATGTTATTTTTATGTGACCCCTGAAATGAATCGGTAATGTTAATCCCTAGATATTGAACACCTTCTTGTGAAAGATTGAAAGGTATCTGTCCCTCTGTGAGTGTTTTGGATTCAGAGTTTATTGGGTTTTTTGGAGATTGATTTTGTAGCCTGAATGTACCGAATTCCTCTAGTATCTGTATTATTTTATTAGAACAGGCAATGGGATCTGTTATATAAATTAGTAGATCATCTGCATACAGGGAGACACGATGCTCAATAATTCCCCGTCTGATACCTTGCAGATGTGTTGATGTTCAGCAATATGGCTAAGGGTTCGATAGCAAGGGCAAACAGCAGTGGTGCTAGTATTTTAACATCAACATTAAGAAGTGATATAGGTCGATAGGAACTGCATTCAGCAGGATGCTTATCCTTTTTAAGGATGACTGAAATAGATGCCTACGTCAAAGTTTTTGGCAGTGTTCCTGTAGACAGGGAATGGTTAAACATATCTAAATGAGCTAAATGAGTGGAGAATTTTTTGTAAAACTCACAGGGCAGCCCGTCAGGCCCTGGTGTTTTGCCATTGTTCATTTCCCTAATACTGTCATATAGTTCCCTTAGGGTTATTGGTTGATTTAGTGATAACTGTGTTAGAATATCAATAGTCGGTATGTCTATGTTGTCCAAATATGTGTTCATGTTTGAGTCTGTAGGAAGAGGTTCAGAAGTATAAAGTCTGGAATAATATGCTTTAAAAGCTGCCTTGATCTTCAGGGGACATGTTGTAAGACCAACTGACCGATCATTAATTTGAGCAATATGTTGTGATGTTGCAGTCTCTGAGTGTTTTATGTATTAATTACTTTGTCTTTGCATCGTATCCCCAAGGTTAGTAGGCAGGCAGGCAGGAAGGCGGAGAGAGGGAAAGAGGGAGAGAGGCATACGGAGGGAGAGAGAGAAGGATATCACATTGTTGGCTGTATCTACAGTAATGGAACAATCTGATCTCTCTGCCTACATCACCTAACGCAGCAGTAAGGTGTGTGTGGGTGTGTGTGGCCAACCCTGACCCACAATGAAGACCCAATGTGATCCTATGCACTGGTTCCCCAGCCCTGCCCCAAAGTATCCTGGCATTAATCTTGTATAGACGTGCACACACAGACAGACACTCACATGCACACCACACACACACACACAGACAGACACTCACGTACACACCACACACGCACACACCCACACATACACACACTCACAGGAGAGATAGACAAGGCACTCTTACTAAGACCAGGCTTTAAAGTGAAATAAATACATTCAAATGTGTTGGAAAACAATAACAACACGTTACATTTCACATGTACTGCCACCCAGCATCACCCAGCTACCATCTCTCCCTCTCTCTATCTCCCTCTCTCCCTCTCTCTCTCTCCAGTCTGAATGACATAACTCCAACCTTGATTCTGACAATGTTGCCATGGTGATTGCAGGTCTCCAAGATGGCAGGGATGAAGGAGCAGCAGGTGACAGAGGAGAAACCCCTGCTGCCTGAGCAGAGAGGACCTGACACAGACACGGTGAGGATCACTTCTCTGTGTGTGTGTGCACGTGCGTGTGTGTGCATGCGCGCATTTGTGTGCGTGTGTGTGCATGCGCGCATTTGTGTGTGTGTGTGTGTGCGTATGTGTGTTTGTCCTGCTACATGAATAGTAAACCGTTACTCTGCAGGGGAAGAGTTCATCAGTCTCTACAAACACAACGCAAAATGAACATTCAGATAAAGGCAGGGAACGGCTTTAAATAGAGTGAGTTTGGAGAGGTGTGTTGTCTCACTGTGTTTGTGTTTGACTCAGCAGCAGCTGTGTAGAGGAGGTGGGGAGATCAGTGTGTACACCAGCCCCCACAGCCCCGCCCCCCTCCCCTGTGCAGCCCCACCCCTCCGCTGGCATGTGATGGCGAGGCGCTGGCTAACCCAGACTCGCAGGCGGACCAGTGGGTGCATCCTGGTAACTACCGCCCAGACCCGGCCACAACCACGCAGCCTTAAATGTCAGGACCCCATTCCCTGTCACCGACTGAGTCCTATTGACACCTGGCCCCACCTGACCTCACCTGACCTACTCTAACACTAACCTACTCTAAACCTAACCCACACTGAAACTATACTTACTCTAACAATAACACACTCGAACCCTAACCCACTCTAACACTAACCTACTCTAACCCTAACCCACTTTAACCCACAGAAGTTTGGTTGTGGTTAGGGTTTGCGTTCAGTTCTTTGAGGGCAGGTAATAGGATTCAGAAAAGTAATTTTAAAGATTCAAAATACTGAATGGAGTTATTATCAGACTAGAGCAGTTTGTGTGTATGTGTGTGTGTATGTGCATGCATCTGTATGTGTGTCTCTCATATCTGTCTGTGTTCTGTCCCCTATAGGACGACTGTGAGGTCCTGATGCCTGTTGGAAACTGGAAGGTACTATCTGTCTGTCAGTTTGTTTGTCTGCCTGTCTGAAATATCTATCTGTTTGTCTGTCTACCTGCATATCTATCTGTCTACCTGCATATATATCTGTCTGTCCGTCTACCTGCTATATATCTGTCTGTCTGTCTACCTGCTATATATCTGTCTACCTGCTATATATCTGTCTGTCCATCTACCTGCTATATATCTGTCTGTCTGTCTACCTGCTATATATCTGTCTACCTGCATATCTATCTGTCTACCTGCTATATATCTGTCTGTCTCTCTGCCTGAATGTCTCTCTGCCTGCCTGGCTTCAGTCTCCTTCAGTGTTCTTGTGTTTCTTTCAAAGCTCTGGCAATAGTTGTTGACTGACATGAACAGAGTTAAAGCAGGGATTGAGTAGCAGAAACGGGATATCTCTCCAAGACTAGCTGGTCTCTCTCCAAGACTAGCTGGTCTGGTCTCTCTCCAAGACTAGCTGGTCTCTCCCAGACTAGCTGGTCTCTCCAAGACGAGCTGGTCTCTCTCCAAGACTAGCTGGTCTGGTCTCTCCAAGACTAGCTGGTCTCTCCAAGACTAGCTTATGCCTCTCTCCCAGATGAGCTGCTGTCTATGCTGTGGCATCAGCTATCTCTTTGGAAGGTGTTGCTCACACCTCTGATGTGCAAACTTTAATTAAACATGATGAAGACACCTCCAGTCTCACCACCTCTCATCTACACCCCCCCTATCTTCACTCTGGGATGGTAACACACACACTGTAAGGCACACATACACACAAGGTGATAAGTTACTAAAAGGCAACAGTACAGTATGTGTTAATTGCCTTGAACTGCCTTATTTCAAAGTTGAACAGATCCCTGTCAGATTTGAAAGAGATGTGGTATGTTGAGGCGGAGGGCATATGATTGACTGTGTGTGTGTGTACTTGTATGTGGGTGATGAGACTGCATAGCAGTAACATGAAGGGCCCTATTTTAGTAACGATCTGAAACTCAAGTATCAAACGCGAAACGCAAGTAACTTTGTGGGCGGGACGCTGTTCAGAATCAGAATCAGAATGGGATTTATTCGCCATGAAAGTTTGCACAGACAAGGAATTTGCTTTGGCAGGAAGGTGCATACAATAAACATATAGGGACCTAAAATTTTAATATGTGGACTATCTATACTAAGGGTACATAAAGTAGCAGTACTAAGTGGAATTAGAATTAAATAAAATATACAATAAAATAAAATATAGGTTGCCGTAATTTACAATATAAAAATACAAATATTACAAAAAATACAAATGTACAAGATACAATTTTGTAATGCAATGCAAAAAGCAGTGTGTATTAAGCAGGAAGGAGGAGGAGGAAGTCATTAGAGTCAGTGTGGTCCCTTGGCCTTGTTGAAGAGGCCAACAGCGGAAGGGAAGAAACTGTTTTTGTGGTGTGAGGTATTGGTCCGGATGGACCGTAGCCTTCTGCCGGAGGGGAGTGACTGAAACAGGGAGTGTCCAGGGTGGGAGGGGTCGGCCACAATCTTCCTCGCTCGCCTCAGGGTCCTCGAGGTGTGCAGGTCCTCGAGGGTAGGCAGATTGCAGCCAATCACCTTCTCAGCAGTGTGGATGATACGCTGCAGTCTGCTCTTGTCCTTGGCAGTGGCAGCAGCGTACCAGACGGTGATAGAGGAGGTGAGGATGGACTCAATGATGGCCGAGTAGAAGTGCACCATCATTGTCTTTGGCAGGTTGAACTTCTTCAGCTGCCGAAGGAAGTACATCCTCTGTTGTGCTTTCTTGATGAGGGAGCCGATGTTCAGTTCCCACTTGAGGTCCTGGGAGAGGATAGTGCCCAGGAAACGGAAGGACTCCACAGTGTTGACTGGGGAGTCACACAGGGTGATGGGGGTGAGTGGGGCTGTGTTCTTCCTGAAGTCCACAACCATCTCCACTGTCTTAAGAGCATTGAGCTCTAAGTTGTTCTGGCTGCACTAGGTCACCAGGTTGGCCGCTTCCCACCTATAATCAGACTCGTCTCCACAAGAGATGAGCCCAATAAGGGTGGTGTCGTCCGCAAACTTCAGGAGTTTGCGGACCTTGCGGACTGTTGCTATTATACTGGCGGGATAAATGACTAAAATTGTTTTCTGAAACGGCAAAATATCACCAGGGAACGTTTGCGCCGGAACACGCCTCCTCTTTTCACTGAACCGCCCCCGGGAGGGAACATTTATTCCCTAAGTTAGCCACGTTATTCTGTAGTAGAAAAATCCGCTCTGCGTCGGGTGCAAAATAGGAATGATATATGCGTTGGTGTACAAAGGCAATTGCGTAGATAGACAGAGAGAGAGAGAGAGAGGAGGAGAGAGAGAGGAGAGAGAGAGAGAGAGAGAGAGAGAGAGAGAGAGAGAGAGAGGGAGGGAAGGGTCAGCAGGTTTACGTCACAGCCACGCCCTCAGACATATGCCCCTGGATAACCCTGGATGTTTCCCATCAGGCTAGAGTATGAATAAAAAAAGACAGAAAGACAGATAGAAATAGAGAGATGGAAAGACGGAGAGAGATGGAGAGACAGAGCAAGAGAGATGGAGAGACAGAAGGAAGATAGAAAGAGAAGCAGAGAGAGAAACATAAGACACAGATCCTTTCAGAAGTCAGTGGTGCTGATGAGAGAGCACAACAACCAGGATACGGTTAGTGGCAAGGTAGCTTGCCAATCAGATTCATGGAGGCAATTGTTCTAGCCAATGAGGTGCATGTCCTCCCGCCCCATGTGTGGGATATATAAGGAGCTGTATAAGGGACGTCGGAGTAGAAGTGAGAGCAGGTCAGATGCAGCTTCTCCAGCCAGAACCAGAACCACCAGCTGTTAGTCCCGTTAGTGGACAGGACCAGTCCGGTCTGTCTCTCCTGCCTCCTGAAAGCTCTTCCTCCTCCTTTTCCTCTCCTTGTGACTCAGTTTTGGAGGCAGCATGCCTGAGTGCTGGGATGGGGTGAGTGGCAGGAGGACCTGTGTGTGTGTGAGTATGTGTGTGTGTGAATGTATCTGTGTGTGAGTGTATGTGTGGGTCTGTGAATTTATCTGTGTGTGAGTGTATGTATGTGTGTGTGTGTGAATGTATCTGTGTGTGAGTGTATGTGTGTGTGTGTGAATGTCTCTGTGTGTGAGTGTATGTGTGTGTGTGTGAGGGAGTTTAACTGTGTGTGAGTGTATCTATGTGTGTGTATGTTTGTTCACAGCTATCGTCAAGGTTTTAGAAAATGTTGATTACCTTTGGTTGTGGTGATTATGTACCTCTATGGTAATGATGTAGACTCCAAGTGGCACAGTACCTGTCTCTCTTTCCATCTGTCTGCCTGTGTGGCCATGTGTGCGTGGTGTGCTGGCTGTGTGGTGTGCTGGCTGTGTGTGTGGTGTGCTGGCTGTGTGTGTGGTGTGCTGGCTGTGTGTGTGGTGTGCTGGCTGTGTGTGTGGTGTGCTGGCTGTGTGTGTGGTGCGCTGGCTGTGTGTGTGGTGTGCTGGCTGTGTGGTGTGCTGGATGGTGTGCTGGCTGGCTGTGTGGTGTGGTGTGCTGGCTGGCTGTGTGTGCTGGCTGTGTGTGTGGTGTGCTGGCTGTGTGTGTGGTGTGCTGGCTGTGTGTGTGGTGTGCTGGATGGTGTGCTGGCTGGCTGTGTGGTGTGGTGTGCTGGCTGGCTGTGTGTGCTGGCTGTGTGTGTGGTGTGCTGGCTGTGTGTGTGGTGTGCTGGCTGTGTGTGTGGTGCGCTGGCTGTGTGTGTGGTGTGCTGGCTGTGTGGTGTGCTGGCTGTGTGTGTGGTGTGCTGGCTGTGTGTGTGGTGCGCTGGCTGTGTGTGTGGTGTGCTGGCTGTGTGTGTGGTGCGCTGGCTGTGTGTGTGGTGTGCTGGATGGTGTGCTGGCTGGCTGTGTGGTGTGCTGGCTGGCTGTGTGTGCTGGCTGTGTGTGTGGTGTGCTGGCTGTGTGTGTGGTGTGCTGGCTGTGTGTGTGGTGTGCTGGATGGTGTGCTGGCTGGCTGTGTGGTGTGCTGGCTGTGTGTGTGTGCTGGCTGTGTGTGTGTGCTGGCTGTGTGTGTGGTGTGCTGGCTGTGTGTGTGGTGTGCTGGCTGGCTGGCTGTGTGTATGGTGTGCTGGCTAGCTGGCTGTGTGTGTGGTGTGCTGGCTAGCTGGCTGTGTGTGTGGTGTGCTGGCTAGCTGTGTGGTGTGCTGGCTAGCTGTGTGGTGTGCTGGTTGTGTGTGTGCTGGCTGGCTGTGTGTGTGGTGTGCTGGTTGTGTGTGTGTGTGCTGGCTGTGTGTGGTGTGCTGGCTGTGTGTGTGGTGTGCTGGCTGGCTGGCTGTGTGTGTGGTGTGCTGGCTGTGTGTGTGGTGTGCTGGCTGTGTGTGTGGTGTGCTGGATGGTGTGCTGGCTGGCTGTGTGGTGTGCTGGCTGTGTGTGTGTGCTGGCTGTGTGTGTGGTGTGCTGGCTGTGTGTGTGGTGTGCTGGCTGGCTGGCTGGCTGGCTGTGTGTATGGTGTGCTGGCTGTGTGTGTGTGTGTGGTGTGCTGGCTAGCTGTGTGGTGTGCTGGCTAGCTGTGTGGTGTGCTGGTTGTGTGTGTGCTGGCTGGCTGTGTGTGTGGTGTGCTGGTTGTGTGTGTGGTGTGCTGGCTGGCTGGTTGTGTGTGTGGCTAAACGAATGTGGGTCACAGCAGATTACAACACTAATGAGACCATTTCAAGCCGTCTGGCAGAAGAGATCTCTGCTGCTCATTCCATGACATGTTGATCCACAGAAAACACCAGATATGGACATGAGCTGTGTTGGATGTAAATGTGAAGAATGGAAATAAACCCAGTCCTACTGGCAGGCTGCTGATGTGAACTGAGCTGAGGTCTTCCATGAGTTTCGGTCCAGGAGGGCATGTTCAACAGTGAAGGAAAAGAGAAACTGTCAAATACTGAATGATTTCTAGTACATGTCCGGATCTGTGTTGCCATGTGAGTTCCCGTTTGGAATAAGAGTCTCTGTTTTGTGTTTGTGTGTGTTCTGTTTGTGCATGTGTTTTGGGTGTGTGTGGTGTGTTTGTTTGTGTTTGTGTGTGTGTGTGTGGGGGGGTGTTCTAGGAACACGACATTGAGACTCCCTACGGGATGCTGCATGTGGTGATCCGAGGGGCTCCGAGGGGAAACAAACCAGCCATCCTCACCTACCACGACGTGGGTCTGAACCGTGAGTACACACACACTTCTAGCTGTGTATGAGTGTCTATGTGTGTGTCTGAATGTGTGTGTGTGTGTCTTAGTGTGTGTCTGTGTGTTATCCTCCAGTGTGACATGGCAATTGCTGCTGTGTATGTTTATGTAGGCCTGTGAGGTGTGTGTGTGTGAAGTGTGTGTGTAATGTGTGAAGATGTGTGTGTGTGTGTGTGTGAGATCTGTGTAGGTGTCTGAGGTGTGTGTGTGAGTGTGTGTATGTGTGTGTGTGTGTGTGAGGTGTTGCTTTCTCAGTCGAGGTGCTAAGAAAGGTTCTCTCAGGTTGTCCAGTTCTGTCAACGTTCTCATCTTGTTGGCGGCTGGAGGGTTTCTCACCTCTTCCCAGAATCCCTTGCTTGTTATCTTCCTCTACAGTGATTGGTGGAATGTCATGTTCTGCTGATGCCTTCAGAAAGTGTCCTGCTGACACAGCAGTGTTTGTAGTAAAACATCCACTATCTAAACCCAGTGATGGGTCAGATATTGGAATACAGCTTGTTAAGATGGACCAACTGGCTACCGGCTGGTGGACCCAAATGCACAACTCCACAGAAGGCACGGTTGACTGGTTTATTGGAAATAAGGTTTAAGGAGAACGAAGGAGATCCGGTGGGGCGGGCAGGCGGGGCGGGCAGGCGGGGCGGGCAGGCGGGGCGGGCAGGCAGGCTGATGAACAGGAGGATGTGGCACGGTCTGTATGGAAGCAAATCGTGACCAAAATTCAAATGCATTTGCAGAAATGCTTTTTCATTTTAAGAATGTGGCTGCATTATTTGACTCATAAATTAAATTAGTAATCAATCATCCTATTGCATTTGCATTTTCTTCTTCAAGAGTGCTCAATCTTTCACTTAATTCAAATGAAAAATAAATTTAATTTTCAAAATATGCCCCAGCAAATAGATACCAAAATTCTATTTGAAATGTAAAATTTGAAAATGAAAATGCATTTGCAGAAATGCTTTTTCATTTTAAGAATGTGGCTGCATTATTGGACTCATTATTAGAGCGTTCATAAAGTGAAGCGCTGTGAATACTTTCCACATGCACTGTACATCTCCTACCTGGCCTCCTGCCTCCTCTCTGCTCACCTCCACCTTTACTTCCTGACCATATCTCTCTTTCCTGTTTACTGTCCTCCTCCTCCATCCATCCATCCTCCTCCATCCATCCTCCTCCATCCATCCTCCTCCATCCATCCATCCATCCTCCTCCATCCCTCCTCCATCCACCTCTATCCACCTCCATCCACCCCTCCATCCTCCTCCATCCATCCCTCCATCCTCCTCCTCCATCCATTCATCCTCCTCCATCCATCCAACCACCTCCATCCACCTCCATCCATCCCTCCATCCTCCTCCATCCCTCCTCTATCCATCCATCCTTCATCCTCCTCCATCCCTCCTCCATCCATCCATCCATCCTCCTCCATCCCTCATCCATCCATCCTCCATCCTCCTCCATCTCTCCTCCATCTCTCCTGCATCCCTCGTCTATTCCTCCACCTATCCATCCTCCATCCTCCTCCATCCATCCTTCTCCATCCATCTCTCCTCCATCTCTCCTGCATCCCTCGTCTATTCCTCCACCTATCCATCCTCCTCCATCCATCCTCCTCCATCCATCTCTCCTCCATCTCTCCTGCATCCCTCGTCTATTCCTCCACCTATCCATCCTCCATTTCTCCTCCTCCATCCCTCCTCCTCATCCCTCTACAGACAAGCTCTGCTTCAACTCCTTCTTCCACAATGAAGACATGCAGGAGATTACCCAGCACTTTGTGGTATGTCATGTTGACGCTCCGGGACAGCAGATCGGTGCTTCTCAGCTACCACAGGGGTGAGACTAACACACATACAGCATACACACACAGGTTTGTTTTTTTTCATCTAAGTGTGGGGAGTATGGGGAGTCAGGTGGCTGAGCTGTTAGGGAACTGGGCTAGTAATCCGAAGGTTGCTGGTTCGATTCCTGGCTGTGCCAAATGACGTTGTGTCCTTGGGCAAGGCACTTCACCCTACTTGCCTCGGGGAGAATGTCCCTGTACTTACTGTAAGTCGCTCTGGATAAGAGTGTCTGCTAAATGACTAAATGTAAGTGCGGCCCGAACATTCACTCCCATACATTTTTTTATAATCTCTAACCACTAACATCTAACCCTAAACCCAACCCTTAATGTAATTCTAACACTAATTCTAAACCTAAAATAATGTCAAGTTTTTCACATTTCATTATACTTGTGAGGACATTAAAGGTGTCATTGACTGATTTTATAGGGTATTTCACACTGTTCCTTAAGGTCTCCGAATAGGGTATGTAACATTGGTTGGGCTGAAAATGGCACGGGTGCTGTTCTAAGCGCCCTGATGCACCCTGTGAAATAGCCCTGGAATAAAACGAGAGGTTTTCTCCCTTTCATGGTATGCTCATGAATATATAGATGAGCTGCACACTGATTGGTTGGTTTACAATGAGCGAAGCTGCAGAGCAAAGAAGCAACATAGCCAAACACGCATCGTGAATTGTAGATGTACATGACAACACTGGTTATTTATTCGAATGAAACACAGTCAGGAAAATTACATTTATATTATTTGAGGGCGGCATCTAATCTAAGAAATGCGGTAGGCCTATTCTAGGCTAGCTACGCTAGCATGCTAACGTGACAAGCTTGGTAGTTCGCTACATTGAATGTTCTTAGCTAGTTTGAAAAGTACGGTCTTCTAAATCACCGATTAAGCAATGAGCAAATGTCAATGTTAGCTAGACTATCTAGCTCTATCTCATCTGCTTTTTATTAACGTTGATTTGCAAGGAATGCAAGAACAGCTAGATAGCGAAAAGATAGCCATGTAAACTAGTTTAGCTTGCTAACGCAAGAGCACCTGCCTTTCTCAGTTCTTTCAATAGATAATCTAGACAGGCGTTAGCAATAGGCTAGACTGCTATTCGTTTTCTTGTTATTTTTTCGTAAGCTTCCCATCTAATGCCGACTAACAGCTAGTGTAGCTAGAGTAATTTGCTAAGTAAGGTATGTTGATGTGTATTTGAAACGTATTTAGCATTCTGCCTATGCTAGATACAGGAGACCTTAGCATTGCTAATAACTGTTAGCAACAAAATCATACACAGCTTCTGTTTGTGATGAGCATACGGTCAGAACAGCACCTCTTATCAGCAACAGTGGCTTAGAAAATCCTTCTTTAAATTGTCCATTGTGTTTAAATCCTTTTAAAATTCCAAACTTTCTTTGTAATTCCCGTGGAAGTACACAGAGTTGACGTCAACTCTGTGGATTTTTTGAAACCGACCGTTTTACAGCTAAAGTTTTTTATTAAGAGATTTTTATAGGAAAGAGGTGTCAATGGGACTTCAGGTTCACTGTATGTCCATTTTACCTATCGAACTGTCGTTATTCAACTATGACAAGGTAAACTCGGTTTTTCAGTCAATGAGTCCTCCAAGTCCCGACAAGAGTAGTTATACAAGACCATACTCACACACACACACACACACACAAATGCATTAGTGCTTCAGCAGTAGCTATGTGGACTAAAGGTCTCAGCCTGCAGGTACCAGTTCCCCACCATGGACCAGCTGGCCGGGATGCTGCCCAGTGTCATCCAGCACTTTGGGTGAGTGGAGCACATCTCTCTCTCTACCCTTGTGTCTTTATTTTTCTTTCTCTCATCTAATTATAAAGGCAGGAATCTGTGTGTATTTGTGTCTGTCTATGAGTCTGTGTGTGTCTGTGTGTGTGTCTGTCTATGTGTCTGTGTGTGTGTCTGTGTGTGTGTCTGTCTATGTGTCTATGTGTGTCTGTCTGTCTATGTTTCTGTCGAGTACCTTGAAGCTCATTTCACTGTATGAAGTTGCCCTCAGCACCCAAGGATGTGCAGCGTGACGTTTGGATGAGCGTTTAACCACAACTACAATTTGAAAGTTAAGAAAAACCATGTCTTTATTCAGAAAGTTATGAAAGACCATGTCTTTATTAGATTCAAGAGCATCGTGGGAATTGGAGTTGGAGCTGGAGCCTACATCCTGGCCAAGTTTGCTGTGAGTCCACTAACTTAACCTGTTAGTTTGCTGTGAGTCCACTAACTTAACCTGTTAGTTTGCTGTGAAGCTACTAACTTAACCTGTTAGTTTGCTCTGAGTCCACTAACTTAACCTGTTAGTTTGCTGTGAGTCCACTAACTTAACCTGTTAGTTTGCTATGAGTCCACTAACTTAACCTGTTAGTTTGCTATAGAGTCCACTAACTTAACCTGTTAGTTTGCTCTGAGTCCACTAACTTAACCTGTTAGTTTGCTCTGAGTCCACTAACTTAACCTGTTAGTTTGCTCTGAGTCCACTAACTTAACCTGTTAGTTTGCTGTGAGTCCACTAACTTAACCTGTTAGCAAGATAATCAGCTACGTAACTAATAAACACCAGGTATCTGTGCCTAGGTGATCATCCGTGTTCAGTCTTTCTGAACATGTCTCTAGTTCAATCAGGAGAGACCTTGATGAGTAAAGTGATGTTTATTACAGATGATAAATGTACTACCAAGTGTTTGGAGCTTAGACCTCATGGGAAATAAATGATCAAAGGGCGTCTGCCCCGCATCCGAAGACAAATCCCCCACAGAGTCCAGAGAGCCAGAACGCAGTCCCCGGGTGGCGACGGGGAGGTGGAGGGTCGCGCACTTTGGTAGCATGGACAAACTAAACAGGGAGAAACATGTAGGCACGGCGTCATTATGATATGCTGGCAGGCGGGGAAAGTTCTGTCACCGCTAATAGATAGAGAGAGCGGCTAATGGATTGCCTACTGACACCCAGATGACAGCCCGACATGAGAAGAGGGAAAGGAGAGAGCGTTCATAGCGGAGGGAGTGAATAGTGGAACATATCGTGTGAGCCCGAGTGCAGGGTTCAGTCTTGCCTGACTGAACTTGCGCTAAGCTTCATTTCCTCTATCTCTCTCCTCTCTATCTTTCCCTCCCTCCATCTTTCCTCCTCTATCTCTCTTTCTGTCTCCCTCCCTGTCTCCCTGCCTCCCACCTCTCTCTCTCCCTCCCTGTCTCTCCCCTCAGCTGATCTTCCCGGACCTGGTTGAGGGTCTGGTTCTGCTCAACATCGACCCAAATGGGAAGGGCTGGATTGACTGGGCGGCATCAAAGGTGGATCATCACCCTGTCAAGCCTGTTATTAGCATGCTACACTATAGTCACTGTGTTCTCAAGACTGTTATTAGCATGCTACACTATAGTCACTGTGTTCTCAAGACTGTTATTAGCATGCTACACTATAGTAACTGTGTTCTCAAGACTGTTATTAGCATGCTACACTATAGTCACTGTGTTCTCAAGACTGTTATTAGCATGCTACACTATAGTCACTGTGTTCTCAAGACTGTTATTAGCATGCTACACTATAGTCACTGTGTTCTCAAGACTGTTATTAGCATGCTACACTATAGTCACTGTGTTCTCAAGACTGTTATTAGCATGCTACACTATAGTCACTGTGTTCTCAAGACTGTTATTAGCATGCTACACTATAGTCACTGTGTTCTCAAGACTGTTATTAGCATGCTACACTATAGTCACTGTGTTCTCAAGACTGTTATTAGCATGCTACACTATAGTCACTGTGTTCTCAAGACTGTTATTAGCATGCTACACTATAGTCACTGTGTTCTCAAGACTAGCATGCCACTATAGTCACTGTGTTCTCAAGACTGTTATTAGCATGCTACACTATAGTCACTGTGTTCTCAAGACTGTTATTAGCATGCTACACTATAGTCACTGTGTTCTCAAGACTGTTATTAGCATGCTACACTATAGTCACTGTGTTCTCAAGACTGTTATTAGCATGCTACACTATAGTCACTGTGTTCTCAAGACTGTTATTAGCATGCTACACTATAGTCACTGTGTTCTCAAGACTGTTATTAGCATGCTACACTATAGTCACTGTGTTCTCAAGACTGTTATTAGCATGCTACACCCAACCACAAACCCAGCAAGGGATGGTTTTAAGGGTTGGAAATTAAAGTAAATAATTATGATGCCATCATTATGCCATCATTATCACATTTAACGTCAGTATGCTTTATTGGCATGGCTAAATGGGTTCACAGCAATACAATTAGTTTTCTTTCTATTACGCTCATTATATATCTACTTCTCTCTCTTTGTCTCTCTCCCTACTTGCCCTCTCCAGTTGTCTGGTCTGACCAGTGCTCTGCCTGACACAGTGTTGCCTCATCTCTTCAGCCAGGTCAGTTACCTGTCTGTCTGTCTGTCTCAGTTTCTCTCCTCCTCTTTGGTCTCTCTCCTCAGTGGTATCTCTCTGTGGTATATCCTCCCTCCTCATCGAGTCTCTCCTCTGTCTCTTCAGGAGGAGTTGATGAACAACACAGAGCTGGTCCAGAGCTATAGACAACAGATCAACAACACCATCAACCAGTTCAATCTTCAGCTCTTCTGGAACATGTACAACAGGTACACACAAGCACACCCAACACAAACACACATCCAACACATACACATACCCAGTACACGCACATCCAACACATACACATACCCAGTACACATATATCCAACACATGCACCCAACACACACACACTGTCTTGCTGAGCCCCTCTCCTGTATCTGTCAGTCGTCGGGACCTGGAGATGAACCGCAGTGGGACAGTGCTCAATGCCAAGACCCTGAGGTGAGCGACTCTCCATCAGCAGACATTTATTTAATGCCCCTGAACTCAGCCAGCAGTGTGACTATCATCTCCTCCGTCCAGGTGCCCTGTCATGTTGGTTGTGGGGGACAATGCCCCAGCCGAGGAGGGAGTGGTGAGTTCATCTCCATCTCAAACTCTCTCCACTCACTTCCAGCTCCCATCATCTCTCCCCTCCTTTCCTCTCCTCCCATCTTCTCTTCTCTCCCCTCCTCTCCTCCCATCTTTCCTCCTCTCCTACCATCTTCTCTTCTCTCCCCTCCTCCCATCTTCTCTCCTCTCCCCTCCTCTCCTCCCATCTTCTCTTCTCTCCCCTCCTCTCCTCCCATCTTCCCTCTTCTCCTCTCCTACCATCTTCTCTTCTCTCCCCTCCTCTCCTCCCATCTTCTCTCCTCTCCCCTCCTCTCCTACCATCTTCCCTCCTCTCCTCTCCTACCATCTTCTCTTCTCTCCCTCCTCTCCCCTCCTTTCCTCTCCTCCCATCTTCTCTCCCCTCCTCTCCTCCCATCTTCCCTCCCCTCCTCTCCTCTCCTCCCATCTTCTCCTCCCATTTTCCCTACTTTCTTCTCCTCCCATCTCCTCTCCTCCCATTTTCTCCTTCCATCTCCCCTCCTTTCCTCTCCTCCCATCTCCTCTCCTCCCATCTTCTCTACCCTCCTCTCCTTTCCCCTGTTTGTGCAGGATGACTCATCTCTGCAGTATTGTGGCTACTAAAACATCTAGGTCAACCCCACTCCTTGCTGTCACTCACACACACACACTCTCACATACACACACTCACTCACACACACACTAACATACACACACGCACACATGCACACAAACACACGCACACAAACAGTCCGTTCACGCGTACCTGATACGGGTGAATGACGTGTCGGCAACTCTGGCGAGTTTTAGAAAGCGCGGAAAGAATACTACACCCTTCAGCAGGGGTGTCAAACTCACCGAGGGCCACATCAGCATTATGGTTGCCCTCAAAGGGCCAGTTGTAACTAGGATGTATAGTGAAAAAACATTGGCATATTCTATCTAGCGACTCACAGATCGGCCAATCGTTCAAAAATCCTCCACTTTTTGCCTATAAAAGAAACTTGAGAGATACGCTGGTGAGAGCAGACTCGCATACTCCGCCAACCAATTGGCTTACAAATCTTGATCCTGGCAATTTCCCCTGCAGGGGTTGCATTAATTGTAATGCAATGATCAAGGGTAATTCCTTCCTACACCCGCGGACTGGCAAGTCATTCTCCGTGAGGGGGAGAATCACTTGCCGCACGACTTTTGTCGTATACCTATTGAAATGCCCATGCGGATTTTGTTATGTTGGAAAAACAAAAAGAGAATTGAGAGTAAGAATAAATGAACACAAAAGTAATATACGTATTCACAACATTAAATCATCTGTAGCAAGACATTTTAATGAATCTGGGCACGACGTCTGCACCTTGAGATTTCAAGGCATAGAGGCAGTGAAGGCTCTTAAACGGGGTGGTGACAGAGAGCGCTATCTCCTTCAGCAGGAGGCCTACTGGATTTTTATGCTTCAAACGGTGGGGAGTGGTTTCTTGAGTGGTGGTACCACCAGACGGTTGTCAGAAGAAGACCGTAGGTGACGGGTGGGGGTGTAAGGCTGAAGGAGAGACTTGATGTAGTCGGGTGCAGTCCTGTTCACCGCTCGGAAGGTCAGTACCAGGGTCTTGAATCTGATACGGGCCGTGATGGGAAGCCAGTGGAGGGAGATGAGGAGCGGGGTAACATGGGAGCGTCTGGGTAGATTGAAGACCAGACGGGCTGCCGCGTTCTGAATTCTCTGGAGAGGGCGGGTTGCACATGCTGGGAGACCGGCGAGCAGCGAGTTGCAGTAGTCCAACTTTGAGAGGACAAGTGCTTGGACTAGCAGCTGGGTGGAATGCTCAGACAGGTATCTCCTGATCTTCCGGATGTTAATGTAGAGGGTGAATCTACATGACCGGGAGACCGCAGCAATGTGGGCTGTGAGGGAGAGCTCGTCATCCATGGTCACCCAGATACAATAGGAATGCTACTGTAATCTTCTGCATTTGGCCATAGGTTCTCATCCACATCACATCTTATGTCATCTAGGGCAATACACCCTAGGAAAGAATCATCTGGCATGCCTGATCCATCCCTGGCAATGTCCAAGCACCCAGCATTCATTGCGTCCAGGAGGGACATTTGATCATGTGGATGGTGGTCATACAGTAAACCTTCCACCTCCATGAGGAAAATAATTATTCTATGGGGTTGAGGAATGGAGAGTAAGGTGGGAAGAAAAGTGACACCATTCTGGGATGGGCTGCAAACCACTCGGTGACTGCACGGGAGTGGTGAAATGCTACATTGTCCCATACAAATGTTGGCTGATTTCTTCTCTCTGCATCCCTTTCCTCACCTAGCACAACCCTTCCGTAGAGATCATTTTATAGCATAACATTTTTTGATTCAAAATATATTTCATTACAATATTACTGTAGAAATGTAGCAAATTTCTGTCTTATTCAGTTTTGTATTATGTTATTGTTTTGAACTGAAGTTTAACAGTTTTTAAAACAGTATGTAAGCATGTGCAAATTGGCCTGTAGGTACATATAGTGTACCCCAATACGTCTGCCATTATGTGGTATGTTAGCTATAACCGGTCTCAAGTTGGCAACTGTAGGTTAAGTGGCTGGCTATCTATCAATGGGGAAAATAATGAAAGTACATAAGTGTGTCTATTTCAGCTAGCTAGCGTTGGGCTGTAGGCTATTAGCAGAGACCTGAACAGCCAAACTTGTTGTCACTGACTGGTCATTAAAACAAGTCTGGAGTGGTTATGGTTTGATTTAATATTGAAGAATTAAATACATTATAATATCTGGGTTTGGGTATTGTGTACCGTGTTGAATGGGTCTTGGTCTTGAAACTTCTTGGTTAGTTACAACTTTTAATTGACAATATAACACGTTAAGAAACTTGACTTTAATCAAAGGATCGCCTCACTTTTCAACTTGAAGCAGTAAATCCAACGTTGTACCCAAGCACAGAGCGCACGTTTATTAAGCAAAGGCACAAAAAGGAGTAGGCTAGTCGTAAACTGGTGTTCAGGCAGGAGGTCATAAATCCAGGAGCAGGTAGAGGTTCAAAGGTACCAACAAGGATCAGGCAGGAGGGAACGAGGTCTGGAACAAACAAGGATCGACATCAAGAGGCCAAAAAGGAAACCAGATAAACGCTCAGAATGTGATAGTAAACTAAACAAGACTTTGCAAGGGACACAAGGGATTCAGGGGTATATATACAGCCCAATATGATTGGTAACCAGACACAGGTGTGTAGGGATAAGTGGGCAACTCTATTCAAGGAGTGGGCGTGCACAACAGATAGGCAGAAATGGAACAAACCAACTAGACAGTAAACATGGGGGGGGGGGGGATTTGGGGTCCAGATTTGAAGGCATCAGTATTCAGGGGAAGGGGAGCGCTGGATCGTGACACCTTATCTCTTGAATGATCTCACTAGATGATAATACTGTTATAATGGTGAGCTAGCTGCCTTATCTACCTAGCTATCCACATAATGGCAGACGTATGGAGTAGCGGTGGCAGTGATTGCAGACGTATGGCGTAGCGGTGGCAGTGATTGCAGACGTATGGCGTAGCGGTGACAGTGATTGCAGACGTATGGAGTAGCGGTGGCAGTGATTGCAGACGTATGGCGTAGCGGTGGCAGTGATTGCAGACGTATGGCGTAGCGGTGGCAGTGATTGCAGACGTATGGTGTAGCGGTGGCAGTGATTGCAGACGTATGGCGTAGCGGTGGCAGTGATTGCAGACGTATGGCGTAGCGGTGGCAGTGATTGCAGACGTATGGCGTAGCGGTGGCAGTGATTGTTTGCTTTGTTAGGCGTAGTGACGGTTGCTAGCTTTGTTAACATTACCTGGCACTAATCACCCCCCATATATGTCAGGTGTAGTGTACACGTCACGTAGTTCACACGTTAGTAACATGCGTGTGCACCAGGCCAGCGTGACGCCTACGTGATGTGTGTGTGAACGCCCGTGTTTATTGTAAGTCATGTAAAGTTATCGCGTGCTTTTAGAGGGTTGATATCATCGCGCAGTCGCGTGCAGGCGCTACTGTGCGCTTTGTATATGAACCGCTGATACTGATTACACCCCATAGTACACACGCACATGAACACATGAATGCAGGTATACACACACGCAGACACACACACATACACACACATTCACACACATACCTCATACACATACCTCATGCACCAACAGGAGAAGCACTCCAAATTTCGTTGTATGCAAATACAATGACAATAAAGGCTTTTATTATTATTATTATTATACACATAAACTCAGACAAATACAAATTTGATGTGATGCTAAATGTTTGTTTTGCACACAATTTTACTTTCCAAGGTTGAATGCAATTCTAAACTGGATCCGAGCCACACTACGTTCTTGAAGGTATCTACACCTCATTCTTCTTCTGCAATACTTGAATACTAGAATATATTCTATATATATATGAACAATTATAATTGGTGGCCAAGCATCGAAGCTGCGGAGCCACTTAAGTGTTTCTACCTTTTCTTATTATTATTACACATCTTCTTCTCCCATTGAAGTCTATGGCAGCCCCTAGAACCGTATGGTAAAAAGTTGTGAAATTTGGCACACTCTTTAAGGACAGGCCCCTCTTTATTTTCACTAAGTTTCATGTCTCCCATTGGAGCACTCTAGCGCCACCAACGGGTCAAAGTTGGACGTGTGTTTACATGCGTAACTTTTGAACCGTGTGACCCATTTTCACAAATGAGGTACCGTTGGATTCCCTGGATCAAGACAAGTTAATTTTTTTGATACTCCTCCTTCAATTTTTGTCCACTCTTCCCTATCGTCAGAGCAACCCTCACTCAAATTATCAAAGGATTTTTGATTTTCAAAACCGTTTGTCCGGTACAGACAATCAAAATCGAAGTTGGGTCATATCTCAGCGGGTCATTGAGATATCAACACCAAACTTGGTATGTCGACTCGGAGTCCTCTTCTGAGGATGTCCAAACAATTTTAGGTCATTTGACCACTGGGAGTAGTCGCTGGAACCAAAAATGTGTCCTGGCCAATAACTGTTGATTTGTTTGCCTTTATTCAGTGATTCCTTTGTCTCATGATATCTTGGGAGATCTAGTGTGTGACACATGATAATGTGTGACACCTGCCGAATTGATGCGGCCGCCATTTTTAATTAATGAGAACAACTTTTTTTCTTTACTTCTCCTACAAAGTGTGTTCAATCTTCACCAAATTTGGCACAGATACTTGCTGCATGTACTCGGAACCCTGTTCTGAGGATGTCTAAAATGTTTTTCGTTCATTTGACCTGCTTGGCCACCTCATTGCTGCTTGCAGCTATATTTGAGGGCTTGATTTTTTCATAAATTGTCTTTGTAATTATACTCTTCTATGTTCTACCTGTTCTAACAGTTCTATATTGTACCTGTTCTATGTTCTAACTGTGCTGTTCCTGTTCCTCCTGGGTGGTTGAAGATGGCTGATTCTGGTGGACTTCCCCAGTTAACACAGGTGAGACAGAAGCATGGCCGCTGGTCACATTTGAAGTGAATGCAGTGATTGGCCACATTTGAAGTGAATGCAGTGATTGGCCACATTTGAAGTGAATGCAGTGATTGGCCTCTCATCCATTCTATCCAACCACAGCCTGGGAAGCTGAGTGAAGCCTTCAAGTACTTCCTGCAGGGCATGAGCTACAGTAAGTACCCTGGGGGATCACGACTGAGGGATGGATGGAGGGGTAGAAGGATAGAGGGGTAGAGACATGGAGGGGTAGAGGGAGGGAGGGGTAGAGGAGTAAAGGGATGGAGGGAGGGATAGAGGGAGGGGTAGAGGGATGAAGGGGTGGATGGATAGAGGGATGGATGGAGGGAGGGTTAGAGGGATGGGTAGAGGGGTGGAGGGATAGAGGGGTGGAGGGAGGGATAGAGGGGTGGAGGGAGGGATACAGGGGTGGAGGGAGGGATAGAGGGGTGGAGGGAGGGGTAGAGGGGTGGAGGGAGGGGTGGAGGGATAGAGGGATGGAGGGGTAGAGGGAGGGAGGGATGGATGGAGGGGTAGAGGGAGGGGTAGAGGGGTGGAGGGAGGGGAGGAGGGATGGAGGGAAGGAGAGAGGGAGGTAGGGATGGAGGGAGGGGGGGGTAGAGGGGTGGAGGGATGGAGGGAAGGGGAGAGGGAGGTAGGGGTGGAGGGATGGAGGGAAGGAGAGAGGGAGGTAGGGATGGAGGGAACATGAATGATTGACCATTTATCTTTCCTTTAGATTCTTATTCTGTTGTTTCACCCTTGTGTGTCCAGTCTCACTTTTATTCCAGTAATGGTGTGCAACTGAAGTATTGTATGGTGTTGTGCTGCATGTGGTGTTACAGTGTCTGTTGTCTAATTCTGTGTTTGCGTTGTGTTTATCTTGCCCTCTGTCTCCCTGCCTCCGTCTCTCAGTTGCGTGTGTGAAGGATGGAAGGTTGAGTGGAGGGCCAGGTACTTCCTGTTTGGTGTTGCCCTCTGCCCTTCCCTTCAGCTCAGATGCAGTGTTACCAATTTGCCGACTTTACACCTTGCCTAGTGGCAAAAAATCTTATTTTGCGACTCGCGAAAAATCTATCGACTTTCTGCTACTTTGCCAATCTTCGTTTTCAGTTAACTGTTTTCTTCTTTGTGAATTACATTATATTTGCCTTTCTTAGTGTTTTAGTGGTCCCAATGTTTATAGATGTAGGCTTCTAATTGTACTTCGTACATCTACAGATCTAAAGCCATCACCATCTTTCGACTTTTAGCAACTTTTCAGAGAGCCAATAGTGACTTCTGGCAACACTGCTCAGATTATCTTACTTTGACGCAATATTAGATTGTTCTTTTTGCTCTTCATCTCGTCCTCAAATCTTTTTATATAGATTCAATACTGTGGATTATTTGCTTTCAGGAGTCTGTATTCAACCCTGCTGCCCTGTCCTCAACCCTGCTGTCCTCAACCCTGCTGTCCTCAACCTTGCTGCCCTGTCCTCAACCCTAATGTCCTCAACCCTGCTGTCCTCAATCCTGCTGCCCTGTCCTCAACCCTAATGTCCTCAACCCTGCTGTCCTCAATCCTGCTGCCCTGTCTAAAACCCAGATTTCCAGTCTAAAACCCAGATGTCCTCAACCCTGCTGTCCTGTCTTAAACCCAGATATCCAATCTAAAACCCTGCTACTATCCTCAAACCTTCTGTCCTGTCCTCAACCCTGCTGTCTTCAACCCTGATGTCCTCAACCCTGCTGACCTCAACCCTGCTGTCCTCAACCCTCCTGTCCTGTCCTCAACCCTGCTGCTGACCTCAACCCTGCTGTCCTGTCCTCAACCCTGCTGTCCTCAACCCTGCTGTCCTCAACCCTGCTGTCCTGTCCTCAACCCTGCTGTCCTCAACCCTGATGTCCTCAACCCTGCTGCTGACCTCAACTGTGGTGCTATGACACATTTCAGAACATGGAGTATGATAGTGGGGTTAACCAGTCAAATGGTGTTGCCAGTTTAGCCCATTCCAGATAAAAACATTTAGCTGAAATGAAGCACCCTGTTTGAGCTTTGAAATAGTTTAATGTTATAAATTCTGTAGTTGAAACAGGTCTGTGTTTTGACAAAACCAACATTCTTCTGCAAGACATAACATGAGAACTGTGTGTTCAGCGTTAGCTCTGTTATCCAGACAGACACATGGCTGGTATCTGCAGCATCAGGCCAGCAGCCTGGTCTCATCAGCAGTGTAGGAGGATACAGTTGGCTCTTCATACACAGCTTGTGGCCCCATCTCTCCCAGATAATGTTCCTGCTGCTGTATTCTGTGATTCTGATTGCTGTCTCTATCTCTTTTTTCTCTCTCCAACTCTTACCTTTCCTATTTCCATCTCTCTCTTTCCCCAACCTTCAATATCAACTCTCATTATTCTTCTGCTATCTCTCTTTCTGTTTCCCCTCCCCCTCTCTCCCTTCCTTCTCCACCTTTCCTTTATTCTGGTCTTACCCATTCTCCACCCACTTCACTTCACTTCCCTTTCCTCCTTTTCCTCGCCCCAATGTCCATCCTCTTTGTCTCATCTGTTTTTATCTCCTTCTCTCCTCCTTCTTTCTCCTCCTCTTCTTCTCCTAAACCCTACTCATCCCCTGCTCCCCTTTACTCTTTCTCTCCTTCTGCTCCCCTCTTCTTCTCCTACCCCTCTCCCTGTTTCTCCTCCCTGCTTCCTCTCCTCCCCTCCTCCTCCCAGTGCCCTCTGCCAGTATGACCCGCTTGGCTCGCTCCCGGACAGGCTCCCTGGCCAGCGGCAGCTCCCTGGACGGCTCCCGCTCCCGGCCCTTCACCCACACGGACAGCAGCGAGGCTGCGGCCCAGCTCTCCCACAGCATGGAGGTTTCCTGCTGAGGCTGCCATGGAAAGGGGGGAGAGGGGAGGAGGAGAAGGGAAGAGAGGGGGGAGGAAAGGGGAGAGGGGGAAGGAGAGGGGAGGAGAGAAGGGGAGGCGAGAGGGGGGAGAAGAGGGGAAGAGAGAGGGGAAAAGAGAGGGGGATGCGAGGGGAGGAGAGGGGGGAGGAGAGGGGGAGGAGGGAGACGAGTGACTGAGTTTCTACAAACTTTCTCTTATGTCTGTATTTCACTTGTGTCCTGTTTGCTTCCAGTCCACAGTTTTTTAAATGATCTACTTTTGAATTCCTTTTCCCCTTGTTCAAGTTCAAGTCTTTTATTGTCAGATGCACAGAACAACACAGGGTCAGACTGGGCACTGAAATTCTTAGGACAAGACAACACAAAGCAACCTGCCATAACATAACATATAAGTACACAGAACATAGTGCACCTCCTAATATACAAATAATATACAATATTCAATACAGTATACAAAACCTCTAATACACATAATAACCTATACTAACCTTATAAACCTATACCGCTTGTCCTGCTACTCCTACTTCTCCTTCTCACCCTTTAAGATGTCTACTAGTCCCGCCCCTGCCTTCTTAAAACAGCAGATGCAGCTTTGTTGTTTTTAAAACAAATAGGATACAAACACACACTTTACTCACTCTCACAAAGGAGACTAAATCACATTGAGTCCATGACATAACCTGTATTCCTCATGTTAGTACCATACGTTAGTACCATGTGTTAGTACCACATGTTAAGGGCACACATGTTAATAGCATACATTAGTACCACTTGTTAAGACCATATGTTAGTACCACACATAGATGAGCTGTTCTGCTAGCTACAGGAAGTATCATTCTTATTCTTATTCAGTGATATCATGTATCCCTGGCCCAGGGGTCCAGGCCTGTGTGCACAGTAATGTTTTTGGTCATGGAGAGATTCCTGACTAGGTCAGGGTTAGATGGTTAGGGTTATACGGTTTTTGAGTATTAGGATATTTCCTCTTACTAGTGTAAGGAGCTTTCGCCTACTTGATTTTTCAGCCTCCTATCAGTTGAGGACTCTTTGCTGCAGGTTATGATCAGTTGAGGACTCTCTGATGCAGGTTATGATCAGTTGAGGACTCTCTGATGCAGGTTATGATCAGTTGAGGACTCTTGCTGCAGGTTATGATCAGTTGAGGACTGTCTGATGCAGGTTATGATCAGTTGAGGACTCTCTGATGCAGGTTATGATCAGTTGAGGACTCTTGCTGCAGGTAATGATCAGTTGAGGACTGTCTGATGCAGGTTATGATCAGTTGAGGACTGTCTGATGCAGGTTATGATCAGTTGAGGACTCTTTGCTGCAGGTTATGATCAGTTGAGGACTGTCTGATGCAGGTTATGATCAGTTGAGGACTCTCCGATGCAGGTTATGATCAGTTGAGGACTGTCTGATGCAGGTTATGATCAGTTGAGGACTGTCTGATGCAGGTTATGATCAGTTGAGGACTCTTGCTGCAGGTTATGATCAGTTGAGGACTGTCTGATGCAGGTTATGATCAGTTGAGGACTGTCTGATGCAGGTTATGATCAGTTGAGGACTCTTTGCTGTAGGTTATGATCAGTTGAGGACTCTCTGATGCAGGTTATGATCAGTTGAGGACTCTCTGATGCAGGTTATGATCAGTTGAGGACTCTTTGCTGCAGGTTATGATCAGTTGAGGACTGTCTGATGCAGGTTATGATCAGTTGAGGACTGTCTGATGCAGGTTATGATCAGTTGAGGACTCTTTGCTGCAGGTTATGATCAGTTGAGGACTGTCTGATGCAGGTTATGATCAGTTGAGGACTCTCTGATGCAGGTTATGATCAGTTGAGGACTGTCTGATGCAGGTTATGATCAGTTGAGGACTCTCTGATGCAGGTTATGATCAGTTGAGGACTGTCTGATGCAGGTTATGATCAGTTGAGGACTGTCTGATGCAGGTTATGATCAGTTGAGGACTGTCTGATGCAGGTTATGATCAGTTGAGGACTCTTTGCTGTAGGTTATGATCAGTTGAGGACTCTCTGATGCAGGTTATGATCAGTTGAGGACTCTCTGATGCAGGTTATGATCAGTTGAGGACTCTTTGCTGCAGGTTATGATCAGTTGAGGACTGTCTGATGCAGGTTATGATCAGTTGAGGACTGTCTGATGCAGGTTATGATCAGTTGAGGACTCTTTGCTGCAGGTTATGATCAGTTGAGGACTGTCTGATGCAGGTTATGATCAGTTGAGGACTCTCTGATGCAGGTTATGATCAGTTGAGGACTGTCTGATGCAGGTTATGATCAGTTGAGGACTGTCTGATGCAGGTTATGATCAGTTGAGGACTCTTTGCTGACAACAGCAGCCGTTATTGTGTTACATTACATTTATTAATTTTGCCGACAAGAGGACCCTTTCTCTCAGTAACAGCACTGTTTAACCCTTTCCCTTAGTAACAGCAGTGTTTAACCCTTTCCCTCAGTAACAGCACTGTTTAAAGCAATAACTATTATTGGTGTTTACAAAGAGACAGAGAATGAGATGGAGAGAGATGCAGTGAGAAAGAGAGGGAGAGAGATGCAGTGAGAGAGAGATGCAGTGAAAGAGAGAGAGAGGGAGAGAGATGCAGTGAGAGAGAGTGGGAGAGAGAGATGCAGTGAAAGAGAGAGAGGGAGAGAGATGCAGTGAGAGAGGGAGAGAGATGCAGTGAGAGAGAGGGAGAGAGATGCAGTGAGAGAGGGAGAGAGAGATGCAGTGAGAGAGAGAGGGAGGGAGAGATGCAGTGAGAGAGGGAGAGAGAGATGCAGTGAGAGAGGGAGAGAGATGCAGTGAGTGAGGGAGAAAGAGATGCAGTGAGAGAGAGGGAGAGATGCAGTGAGAGAGAGAGGGAGAGAGAGATGCACTAAGAGAGAGGTAGAGAGATAGATGCAGTGAGAGAGGGAGAGAGATGCAGTGAGAGAAAGAGGGAGAGAGAGAGATGCAGTGAGAGAGAGAGGGAGGGAGATGCAGTGAGAGAGAGAGGTAGAGAGATGCACTAAGAGAGAGATAGAGAGAGATGCAGTGAGAGAGAGGTAGAGGGAGAGATGCACTAAGAGAGAGAGGAGAGAGATGCAGTGAGAGAGAGGTAGAGAGATAGATGCACTAAGAGAGAGAGGTAGAGAGATAGATGCAGGAGGGAGAGACACACTCCTCAGTTCTGCTTCTATCTCGATCCTATGATTTTGCCACACATGGTCCCTATTGCTCAGGTGATATAGAACCCTGTGCCATCAATTAGTCCCTGGGAGGAACTCCCCCTCTTACCCATACTCCCTCGCCCCTTCTTTCCTCACCCATCTCCCCACACCCACGTATACTGCCTGAGGCAAATGTAATCCCTTTTGAAGTTTCAAATGTATTAGCCATTTGTAAAAAGTACAAGTACAGGAAAGTATTTGTGCGTTACAGTTTTTTCCATGTGCCACCACCTGTTACCAACCCTAGACTAGAAACTCCCCTACACACACAGTCCTCTAAGATAGCCTAAGTCTTTCCAGGTACTCTTTGCGCTTGCAGATACCTCTTGTTGTTAGGGTTAACTCTAACCCTCTTGTTGTTAGGGTTAACTCTAACCCTCTTGTTGTTAGGGTTAACTCTAACCCTCTTGTTGTTAGGACAGGTGAACTGGTCAAGCACTACAACAGTATTGTATTGTGATTGATACTGTGCTTTTATTTCTATTGTCCTTTCTGAGTTCCTTTTGTTTATAAGTAATTAAAATCTCACATCTTCTGAGGTGTATTTGGTTCATATTCTATTACTCTTCTTACTATTATTATCATTACGATGATATTTAATGTACCGCAGGGGCGTCGTTAGACCCTTTTAACTGGGGCACGTGCCCCAGTAAAATCTAAAGTTTGAGTTTTAACAATTTACTATATTAGTCAGTGCATTCATTTAGATTGATAATCTCAGAAAAAATAAACGCAGTATCCCAATCAACGCTTGTAAAATAAAAAAAAACTGTATTTGCGTTCAAATGAATGCAAAAGAAATTTGCGCGCTCGCATTAACTATTGATGTCCCTTCCAAAGCTGATATCAAACTTGCGTCCCTGAACTGTTGTATAGTGGGTTAAGCAAGGGGAGTTTCTATAGCCTATATGCATTGTGAGCAGCAAGCTTGACAGAAAAAAAGGAATATGAATAGGGGCCTGTGCCCCAGTAGTTTTATGTCTAACAACGCCTCTGATGTACTGTAAGTGTTTTCTTCCAACTGTAATAAATTTTTTGTGGATGTTCACCAAGATAATATGATTCTTTCCTTTGTTGTCATTAAAAGTGTTCTGTAAAGTTTCTATACAATACATCCCAACAGTGAGCTGTTCTTTGTCCATGTGCTGAACATGTCATGTTGACTGGGTTAGGGTTAGTGCTGAACATGTCATGTTGACTGGGTTAGGGTTAGTGCTGAACATGTCGTGTTGACTGAACAATAAAGTCTGAGTCTTTAGTGTTTTTCCAGTCTGGTTGATCGCTTCAGTGCTTCTGAACATGAAGGCAATAATAGTCATAATGTGTGGATTTAGCAGACACTTATATCCAAAACAGCATACAGGTCAGGATTTGAATCTGAGACCTTTTGATTTGCAGGACAAATGTTTTATCACTGAGCTAAACCCATCCCCAACATACCTGATATTTTGCACCACTACACAACCAAACATTTTACCATGGATAAGAGCGTCTGCTAAATGACTAAATGACCATGACTCGAGCAAGTAAAGTTTTTTTATGCAATCATGGAAGTTAAACAACAGCAATGTGTTATTATCATCAAACACACAAGAGACCACAACACATACTCTCATGTATTTCTGTTGTCTATTTCAGTGCAACTGTAGATACTGATGTGGGTAGGTGATTAACATCTAGATCCAGAACCATTAAGATCCGGGTCGGTGTAGGGGTAGCATGCGTCCAGGTGGCAGCAGTGGTTGCTGAAGCCAGCTTCACTGGGGAGTTCCACTGAGGTGCTGGTCTTGGAGGTTGAAGTGACGACTTTCCTGTTGTAGCAGCTGTAGTACAGCGCTTTCCCGTACATCACAGTGTTGGGGCCCTGGATGGTGTTGGTGGTGGGGTTGGAGGGGTGAATGATTGCGCTGCCTGGCAAGCTCTGCCCTACGATGATGGCACTCAGGCTACTGTGGCGATTTGTACACAGTAAGGTTACATTAACTACCATTTCAATACATATTAATAACTTAACTAACACAATTCTGCTCAACCATCATGTGTGACAAGGACATTTCAACAGCACTTCCTATGTAACTACTGTTGCATATATCGCTATACCCCGCGGCTAGCTATAGGCCTACCGCGCGGCTAGCTATACCCCGCGGCTAGCTATACCGCGCGGCTAGCTATACCGCGCGGCTAGCTATACCGCGCGGCTAGCTATACCCCGCGGCTAGCTATACCGCGCGGCTAGCTATACCCCGCGGCTAGCTATACCGCGTGGCTAGCTATACCGCGCGGCTAGCTATACCGCCTAAATTAATCATAAGCTCATAATACCATCAATATGACACCACGGCTCGAGAATCCATACAGAATCACTCTTACACAATACACCTTAATATAGGCTAGTCGAGCAACACTTAATTTCCGGAGCATTTAAAATCAATAAGCTTGCATTCACAATTAAGAGTAGGAAACTAAGATCATGGATACTGTCAACAATCAAAAATAAAAGGAGATTTTAAGAGGTGAGTCAACAAAGTTTGTCCACCAAAGTCCCCCAAAAGTACGCTATGTGAGCCTTAACAAGTTTGTCCAATACACTGCGCATTGTCGCTGTTTCATATAAGTCATCAACGAGACGATAACGAAACAAACTATTAATTGAAAATCAAAGTAAACTGATTATTTGCATTTTTTTTTTGAATATGGAACAGCAAAACAATTGAACATGTTGGCGCAGCTCACTGCACCACGTTATTTACATTATAAATTGCAGATGATCCGAATTGATCTGAATCTCTCGCTAATAATGATGGGTCGTTCGCGAATGAGCCGGCTCTTTTTGTAGGTGAAATCTATTTTTAATAGATTAATATAGCCTATAGAAATTAAATGATTATGCAATAATGAAATAATGAATGATTTTAATTGTATTTAAAATAATTCACTACTTCAAAGAACAACAAAAAAAGAATTATATAAAGGCGTTGATACTGTTGATACTGAAGGGCTCAGGCAGATATCATAGAACCTGACAACACAAGCTAGCTGAATTATGATTGGATAAAAACTCTATTTATGTCAGTGTATTTATTGAATGACATTAAGATGGGGGGGAAAGAATAAATGAAGAAAAAAACAATAAAAAAAAAAAAAAAAAAAAAAAACATTCTTTAATAATTGTATTTACATATTTTTTTAGTATGTTTAGGCCAGCAGAGAAAGCCTTGCAGGCCCTGATGGCCCGCCACTGAATGTACAACAATGGATACCTGCTATCATATGAAGCTCAGTTCTAATGTGAAGTCTTAATACTCACCCAAACCCTGCAGAATGTCAGTAATAATAATAATAATAATAAGACTTTATTTATATAGCAAATGTCATACAAGAATTGCAGCTCAAGGTGCTTTACATAAAATCAATAAAAACAATAATACAAGTAATAAAAGTAATAAAATCCTTCTGAGGCCGCAATTTTTGCGGTAATCACACAATCCGCAGTCTTCACGATATCTCGAGCCACAGTCTTTGTGGTTTCCCAATATAAATAAATATTTAACTCAACAAAACACAAGCCGCAGTCTTTGCGGGAATCCCAAAAATCAATAAAAACAATAATACGTACATACGTACATAAGTAATTAAAGTAATAAAACCCTTCTGAGATCAAATTAGTCAAATTCTTTGGTAAAAAGATAGGTTTTAAGCTTCCTTTTGAAAATGTCTAGCGTGTTTGCTTCCCTAATATTTATAGGTAATGTGTTCCATAGTTTTGGGCAGGGGTGAAAATCTGCTATCAACATTGGGGGGACAATTATATGACATTTTCTCAAGAGCAATTCCTGAGGGGGACACCAAAATTACTGCTGTAACACAGCACATTAAAAAAGCACCATTGTGTCCATAATCAGCAAAGCGCTTTCATTGCGTATTATTAATATTATTGAAATTACATAGTTATGTTTACAGTAATTTATTGGAGGGGACCAATCATATTTTTCCCAGGATGGGGGGGTCGTGTCCCCCCTGTCCCCCCTGGGATTTACGCCTATGGTTTTGGGGCGTAGCTGACAAAGGCTGCATCACCAATCTTCTTCTGACTGCTTCTGGTGACCTCTAATAGGCCTGCATCTGATGATCGCAGTGTTCTAGCTGGTGTGTAGTAAGAGAGTTAGCAATGTAGCTAGGTCCTTGTCCATTTAGAGCTTTGTATGTGAGGACCTTAAAGTCAATTCTGAAGGTAACAGGGAGCCAGTGTAAAGTAGCTAGGACTGGACTAATGTGTTCTCTCCTTTTGGTTTTGGTTAATATTCTACCTGCAGTTTTGAATAACCTGTAGTCTTTCAGTGGTTTTCTTGGGAAGACCAGCGACACAACAAAGGATAGCTTCTAGCATATCAGACTCTAATGAAGAACCTTGTGTGAGTGTGTGCATGTGCATGTGCATGTGCACAATACAATACCCCCCCTCCCTCTCTTCCCAGTCCACCTTAAATACCAAGTCTCGCCCACAGCCTGACTCTGGTCTCGCCTAGTCCACCTTAACCCTAAATACCGTCGCGCCCCCTTGTGGAAAAATTACTGTAACAAAAAAAATCATAGCTACCGAGAGTAGGCAGGGCAAAAAAAGATTTGAGGGAACTTTCGTGAAGAGTAATTATTAAAAAATCCCTGTTGAGCTCACATAATTCTGATAAACTGGGAAAACGAAAAGGACAACAGCTAGGATGTGCGATCTAATAGCCCCAGCAGACTGCTGGTAGGACCAGAATACGACAAAGTTGCTAGCCTATCCCTGCCGGTTGGCTGCTACCGTATCAGCTGTAACATTATCCAGAGTAGCAGCTTCCGGTTCAAGTTCTCATTGCTGTCTGCCTTATTAGCTAGTTGAAGGTGGCGGCGGCGTTTGACGGTAAGTCAACTCTTTGGAAATCACAGGTTCTGCTTGCAAGATAGGTCAGATACCGTTTAGATAGCCTCCTAGCTAGTGACGAGTGTAAGGTTAGCAAGATGTTCTATGTGGTTCAATGAAGAGGTCGAGCTAGCCCAATCCTCACGATTCGATTGTGACCCGCTGTTATGGATCATGACAATATACAGAGCATAACTAGTAATATGTCGTTCACACTGTAGGCAAGAAAAAGCAGTGATAATGCTTCATGATCAGGCTTCATGCATAACTGAGTATAAGAAGTCTGATGCGAGCATTTGGCTGGTGAACCATGATATCATCGGTGCATTGGTATTGCACAAGTAATTTCACTAATTGATCATCATTAAAAGTTGTGTGTGATCAACAAGCACGAGTATAAACTGTGTCTGTAACCGGAACCTAAACTCCACGTTGGCCACGTTATCTGACAACTATTGCCCAATGGTGTGATGCTTAGTGTTTACATTCAGGGCAGAACCAGGAAAGTTGTGTCTTAGTTGAGATAGTTGACACTTACGTTGTTTCTGGTGAGAAGATAGTTAGGCAGGTTAGCCAGTAGCTATTAGCTATCCGAGTTGACGGTTTATTCTATCATGATATTGGAAAAAAGAGCCAGACTGAGACAGATCTGACATAAGATAGTTGTGAGGTCAACTGGCTTAATCTGTATGCTTTTACATAAGAACACCTCATAGCAGAGCAGGGGAATTCTGTTATATCCACCAGGAACTACTGCTGCTTAATGCACGCGACACGCCTTTGCAGTTTGTGTACACGAGATGGTGCTATTGAGCCAGATTTTACCCTTAAATGGCTTTAACGACCAGCTGCTTCACGATAAGGAACATACCTTTAACCTGGGAAATGGTAAAAGTTATATACTATATAACTTTTACCATGATCTGCTCATGATCTAAATACATGCTATAGTGGACTTGTTTGTAGAAATGAAATGAAAAGTTAAGAGTACCAGATGATGTCTTGTTTCAGGAAGTTGTCATGACATTTACTAGCTGTGTTTCTAATTGGGTTTCCTGCTCTGCAGATGTCACAGATGTGATTTCGACACCCTGCCCTCCTCCCCAGCCTTCATCGAGACTCAGCTTCCTGTCCTCCTCTTCTTCCCCAGTGTCCCAGTGTGTGATCCCTCCCTCAGCATGACCCTGTCAACTCTCCTGCCCCAGGCCTTGCTGTTGCTGATGCTGCCCTGTGGGACTCTGGCCTCCCACAGCAGCAGCCCCACCTTACTGGACCACAACACCACCTTACTGGACCACAACACCACCTTACTGGAACAACACATCACCACGGACCAGGGACACTGCCAACAGCTATGTACGTTTGGCCGTAGTGAGATAGAGAATCAGATCTACACATTCTGAATGTGTTTGGATGGTTTCACCCAGACCGCCCTGTGAGTTCTACATCCTCTGTTTGGGTGTCGTTGAGGGTTTTCTATTTTCTATATGTTTTTATGTTTGTGACCTCTGCACTCGCTTGGGCTACCTCCACCCTCACACCTCCACAATCACACCTCCACCCACCCTCACACCTCCTCCACCAACACTAACACCTCCACTCACGCCTCCACACACACACTCACACCTCCACCCTCACACCTCCACCCTCACACCGCCACCCTCACACCTCCACCCACACACCCTCCACACCCTCACACCTCCACACACAAACCTCCACTCACACCTCCACCCACACACCCTCCACACCCTCACACCTCCACACACAAACCTCCACTCACACCTCCACCCTCACACCTCCACCCTCACACCTCCACCCTAACACCTCTACACACACCTCCACACACACATCCACCCTAACACCTCCACACACACCTCCACACACACCTCCACACACACCTCCACACACTCACACCTCCACACACACACTCACACCTCCACCCTCACACCTCCACCCACACACCCTCCACACCCTCACACCTCCACACACAAACCTCCACTCACACCTCCACCCACACACCTCGACACACAAACCTCCACTCACACCTCCACCCTCACACCTCCACCCTCACCCTAACACCTCTACACACACCTCCACACACACACCTCCACACACACCTCCACACACACCTCCACACACTCACACCTCCACACACTCACACCTCCACACACTCACACCTCCACACACTCACACCTCCACACACACCTCCACCCTCACACCTCCACCCTCACACCTCCACACCTCCACCCTCACACCTCCACCCACACACATCCACCCTCACACCTCCACACACACCTCCACCCTCCACCCTCACACTGCCACCCACAAACCTCCACTCACACACACTCACACCTCCACCCACACTCACACCTCCACCCACACACTCACACCTCCACACACACCTCCACAGACATTTACATTTATGCATTTAGCAGACACTTTTATCCAAAGCGACTTCCAAGAGAGAGCTTTACAAAAGAGCATAGGTCACTGATCATAACAACGAGATAGCCCCAAACATTGCGAGCAGCCAAAACATGAAACATACATTGTGAAAAACCAAATAAGTGCCAAAGGGAAGAACCATAAGAGCATGCAGTTAAACAAGTTACAATTAAACAACATGAAACTCAAAAAGTGCAAGAGTGTACCTGTAGAAAAACAATCAACCCCCCCCCCCCCCCGAGATGAGCTTTCACGTCTGATTCAACCCCCCCCCCCCCCACGCATTTACCGTGACACACGCATTTCAGCCCCTTCACAGAGGCTTGAGAACACTGTTTATTTATTCATTTTTACGTTTCATTAGGCCGATTTGGATGGAACCGGTAAGGTTGGCTTGTATCTGCTTCATCGTATTTAAAAGAACGTTAATAGTAGGCTAGCCGTTTGTCCCTGTCTTAATGCGATGTTGTGCAAACCAAAACAACGTTTACAAAGATGAATTGATCTTACTCTGTACTTGAGGCCTTTTGCGGGCATCTGTGGGAGTGGGAGCACTCGATGGTCTCTTCAAAAATCGCCTGATATCCATGGCTAATTAATCCATTCCGAACAGGTAGACTAATCCACAACGTGTATGTGTGTACATACTTCGTGGATCCTGATTGGTGTCGCCACCGCAGCCGCAATGCATTGATTGGAGGGTCACAGACCATACAGCGCAGATTAAATGATTCAGACTACAGCGTTTATATGTTAAACAACATGAAATGTAGTCTTTGGTGTTTTAAAATTACACCAAATGTATTTGTATTTTTTATTTGATTATTCCAACGGCAGAATACGAGGCGCAGGGAATTTAGATGTGCGTAAACGCGCATAAACGCTATTTAGAGGTGGATAAACGCTATTTCCGAATTTCGGGAGGTGCGTAAACGGCGTTTACGTGCGTTTAGCCCCCACTACATCCCTGCTTACACCCTCCACACTTACACCCTCACACCTCCACACACACACCCTCCACACTTACACCCTCCACCCTCACACCTCCACACACATACCTCCACACACTCACCTCATGGGGAAACTCTGTACAAATGACTAACATGGGAGTAGTCTGTACAATATCATCTTTATTTTAAAGTAAAGCCATATGTTTATTTATTTTTTCCCTACTTCCCCAAAATCACATCTTTCTACTTGAAGGACGTATCATTTCAAAGCAGCCATGTGTTCCAGATTTAAGATGAAAGCGGTGCCGAGGCCTGTGTTGTTTACAGGCTGCTGCACTGGGCTGCCTCCAGAGAGCCCCGCCCTCCAGGCTCTGTCATGACACGCTTATCTCTTTAAATCTCTCTACACCTCCCACGCTGCACACTCTACCTGAATCTCTTCACCAACACACACACACAGCGTCAGACAGTGTATAGGCAGGGCGAGCAGGCAGAATACATGCCCTCCAGGAAGTGTTTTTACTCTGTTAGTGAGGAGGCCCAGCCCTCCTCTCCTGCCCCCTTCACATGCCCCCACACTCAGGCAGGCACCAGCCCTCCTCTCCTGCCCCCTTCACAAGCCCCCACACTCAGGCAGGCACCAGCCCTCCTCTCCTGCCCCCTTCACAAGCCCCCACGCTCACTGCAAGCACCAGCCCTGGGCCACTGCGGTCCTGCAGTTTGTAGCTTGCAGTGTGGGCAGAGAGCAGTAGGGCAGAGAGACAGGGCTGAGAGCAGTAGGGCAGAGAGACAGGGCAGAGAGACAGGGCAGAGAGACAGGGCAGAGAGCAGTAGGGCTGAGAGACAGGGCAGAGAGACAGGGCAGAGAGACAGGGCAGAGAGCAGTAGGGCAGAGAGCAGTAGAGCAGAGAGACAGGGCAGAGAGACAGGGCAGAGAGACAGGGCAGAGAGCAGTAGGGCAGAGAGCAGTAGGGCTGAGAGCAGTAGGGCTGAGAGCAGTAGGGCAGAGAGCAGTAGGGCTGAGAGCAGTAGGGCTGAGAGCAGTAGGGCAGAGAGCAGTAGGGCAGAGAGCAGTAGGGCAGAGAGCAGTAGGGCACAGAGCAGTAGGGCACAGAGCAGTAGGGCACAGAGCAGTAGGGCTGAGAGACAGGGCAGAGAGCAGTAACATAGTAATGTGTGGTATGGTGGAGGACTATAAATACATAATCATGCAGCATTCCAGCCTGGAGACCTGTGTGTGTTTTGAGCCACGTCAATAAAGTGACTCCCCCTCTATGTTAGTGAGGAGACCCCCCCCCCCTCACTCCCAGACCCCCCCTCACTCCCAGACCCCCCCTCACTCCCAGACCCCCCCTCACTCCCAGACCCCCCCCTCATTCCCAGACCCCCCCTCACTCCCAGACCCCCCCTCACTCCCAGACCCCCCCTCACTCCCAGACCCCCCCCTCACTCCCAGACCCCCGCCCCTCACTCCCAGACCCCCCCCCTCACTCCCAGACCCCCCCTCACTCCCAGACCCCCCCCCCTCACTCCAAGACCCCCCCTCACTCCAAGACCCCCCCTCACTCCAAGACCCCCCCCCCTCACTCCAAGACCCCCCCCCCTCACTCCAAGACCCCCCCCCTCACTTCCAGACCCCCCCCCCCCTCACTCCCAGACCCCCCCCCCTCACTCCCAGACCCCCCCCTCACTCCCAGACCCCCCCTCACTCCCAGACCCCCACCCCCCCACACTCCCAGAACCCCCCTTCTCTGTTCCATAAGAGTTAGGAATGCATATGGCGTATGCTTTTCTCAAACTGTAGCCTTACTCAACACTCAGGAAGTGTTGGCTGTGTGAGTTGTTTGGTGCTTGTATTGGTGTACTAAAGTGATACAACATTTGGACGTGAAAGCAAAATATGACTGTTGTTCATCTCTGTTTATACCCCAGGCAAGCTCAATCAAACATGCAATCGCTATATCTTCTGGAAGGAGAGATCCACATGCTTTCTGTTGAAATGCTTTAATGTGTCAAACTGCCCAGATGTCTCTGTGGAGGAACTGGGTAGGTAGCTGTCATAGTGAACAAGATAAACAATTTGGTAAGCAGTGCATGTTACTTGTTGTGGACTGGATAGTTACTCTTTCATCTGTTGTTTGTCAGAGCTTGACAGTGGTGTCCTCAGTGGTGTCCTCCAGCCTGACGGCAACTCACCCGGAACACCCCAGGATGCCGACAGCGCAGCCGACAGTCCGAGCAGTGGAGGAAGGGCCCCTCCCTCCCCCCCTCCCTCCCTCCCTCCTCTCCTCTCCTGTGAGGGGCAGCAGTGGAGGGCTGTCTGCAGGGGATGCTCTCCTCCTCAACAACACCTCAACTCTGTCACTGCTGCATTCGCCGCCTGAGAACCCACACCAGGTTAAGGTCCCAGACAAGGGTGGAGATGTGTCAGACCAGGGTGGAGATGTTAAGGTCCCAGACCAGGGTGGAGATGTTGAGAACCCACACCAGGATGGTAACATCTCCACCCAAGCACCAGCATTGCACATGTCACACGAGCCAACAAGCTGGAGCCCTGAGGAGACGACCATGACCAGCGCCAGCAGGGCGACCACACCAGTGATGACATCAGGATCAACAACAACTACAGCATTATCAGCGACTGTGCCAACAACCACCACGACTACTGCAATTCAACAACCTACTACAGCAACAATGCCAACATCACCAATAACTTCATCAACATCAACAACATCATCAACAACAACATCGACAACAACAACATCATCATTAACAACAACAACAACAACATCATCAACAACAACATCGACAACATCAACGCCAACAACATCATCAACAACATCATCATTAACAACAACATCCGCTGCCTCTGGGCCTCTAGAAACGGAACACAAGCCATCGACCTCTGACCCCCCTGGCCCTGGAGCGACCTCCAACCTTCCATCCTCCTCCTCCACTGCGGCTGGATCCAAGATCGCTGACGTGGAGGGGAACAGGGGGGGCATCATGGACGTGGCCGGAAGCCCTCTGACCAAACAGCTGGTGGACACCAGCTCCCTATTGGCTGTCCTGCTGTTTGGCCTCCTCTTCTTCCTGGTTACGGTTGTCATGTTTGTGACTCAGGCCTATGAGAGTTACCGCAGGAAGGACTACACACAGGTGGACTATCTGATCAACGGCATGTACTCAGACTCAGGGGTGTGATGGGCCAGACTGTTTACTTTTGCCAACATGCTTTCAGTTATTGAACTTTTTTTGATTTAGTATTTTCTAAAAGCACATGGTTCTGTTGTTTCACATGTTGTCAGAGTATCATTCTACCCCCCCAGGGATGGTTGAGGGGACATGGTTCATAAAGTTAACAGTTAAAACTGTTTTGATTGTCAGAGTTGCGCCAGTCTCTATTTTAGACTTTTCTGTCTTAAGGTTCTTCCCACCAAATGCACACAGAGATTGACTTACGAGGCACACACTGTTCAAGCTGTCCCCAGCTGTGAGCCTTATTCAGACCATACAATCTTCTACAGGCCGAGATGTGTACCTCCAGGCCGAGATGTGTACCTCCAGGCCGAGATGTGTACCTCCAGGCCTGAGGGGGTTTCTGTGTTTGTGGTTCTGTTTCCAACCATCCAGCAGTGTGTTCATACTGCTAACTGCTAACCCTGCATGTGTCTTAAAGGGGCTTTCACTTTAAACAACAAATTACATATTTTAACAGTGCATAACAATGAGTATTTGCTGGGTATAACTTGGATAGTTCTGTCTGTAACCCCCATGAAAGTTTATAGTGGTGTTTGCTCACACGCTACACAGTTTGTGGGTTGCAGAAAGCACATTAACTTTGTACCCACCCACCTACTATATGTTTTATGTATGATCCCAAAATGTTATAGATTTTGAGGAAGGTTTTTCTTTAAGTTTCTCAGAATGGTTTTTCCAGATACATTCCAGAGGGAATGAATGTTATCTGGTCTTAGATTTCTATGCAGTTGATACTTCCACATGTCTGCCCCATAGGAGAATGGCCAAAGACTAATAGTTAGTTAATCAGTTAATTTCCTCTCCTCATGTCACTTTGGGTTGCTTTGTAAATTGGGTTGAAAAGGTGTAGCCTAATAATTTTCTTTGTTTACATTCGGCTTGTGTCCACCTGTATGGTTCTTACAGTCCAGTGTCGACCGTAGTCGTAATGAGCAGCTAGTCTGTGATGGTGAAGGGAATCCATGTTGTCTTTTTTCCTTGACCAGATTCATTTGTTTGCCTCTACTCTCAATTTTTTCTGGATGCCAAAACTATCACTGTAGCACTAAAGCACATTAACGCAGTTGAGCCAAGGGAATTGTTTAGCCATTATGAATGAACTCCATTCCACGACATCGAGGATAGAGAGCTCAGAGACCAAAGGAGACACCTTGAAGGCTTTTACAGCTCTGTCAAGGCCGGGCGTGCAGGTCTGCTGAATGTGATATGTGCCAACTGAAGTCCTTACTAATGCACTTGTGAAGAAGGATGTTATTTGCAGTAACAAATTGAGAAATAAAGGTGGTGAAAGAAGGATGTCACTTCTATCCTTTTTTGCCAAGTATTTCGACAAGTGTCAACAATCTGTGGACGATCTTTAAATATAGTATAATATATGGAGCATCATAGCAGTAGTATTGTATAATATAGTAAAGTATACTTTATTAAAGTCAAGCATTAGTTATGTGTATCAGATGGATGCTATGAGCAGTGTGAGTGATCTGTGTCATGTTGACAGTTCTTGATAAGTTGACCTCAACACCTAGAGCTCCACAAAGGGCCTTAAGAACCCTCAAATATAAAGTTGTTTCCCAGAAATGATTATTAGTGCTGCACATCTGCCAGACCGGCTGTAATCAAGGTGGTAAACAAAACCACATCTGTAGACCTCTAATTGTTTCCTGGGAAACATGAATACCGCAGCCAGCGTGTGTGTTTGGGAAAAGTAATGAATGATTAATTGGCAGAAGATTAAAATAACTATAATGGGGTGTGTGTTGGTGGTCCGACACTGCCTCAACCCTCACCCAGGAGAGCTGTGCTCATGTTGAGGAACACTACCAGAATCCAGGGTCTACTCCTACTGAGCCCTCATTTTTTGTGGTATACATTTTTTATTTTCCAAGCTGTTACAAAATGCCACTAAATGTGGTTAGCATTCATACTCATTAGTTAAGGCCTACACACTCCAAGGGTTAAACCCAGCTGCTGCTGTTGTGGCCTTATACAATCAAACGACTCACATTCACTTGCCAACACTTCCAACAGAATGGAATCCTTTAGCTGAGTTCAGTAAATAAAACTCCGATCCACTGAGTTAGAGAACAATAGGTAAGTGAAACGGGGTCTAGTATTGAATATATTATTAATGTATTTGTTAAATAGATTTCAGTATTGAATACATTATTCATATATTCTGTCAATAGGGTATGCTATAGAATATAAATAAATGTGTTGACTATGGTGTAGTATGATGTAGAATAGCCAGAGATGGCAAAAGTACACACATCCTTCACTCAAGTGAAGGGTGAAGGACCCCACCGACACTGCCACCAACACCCTGATATCCACATTAACTGCGTCACTTGACACTCTCTGTCCCGTCAACCAGGCCTGCACGATCTTCTCCCTCCTGCCCGTGGCTCTCGGTTGTTCTTCGTGAAAAACGATCCACCCTTCGGGCAGCTGAGAGGAGATGGCACAAGTCCAAGATGGACCTCGATAAGTATCACTTCCTCCTTAAATCCGTTTCTGCTCACATAACTGGTGCTAAACCCCACTACTTCCCGAACAAAATTAACTCTGCCTCAAACCCTCACAAACTTTTCTCTACCTTCTCCACCCTTCTTAACCCACCTCCCCCGCTGATATTAGCAGTCGGTTCCCTGAACCCATCTATCCTACCCACTCACCCTCTATGACTGACCCAACTAAATGTCTAAACTCTTTCTCTCCCTTGAGATCTCTGACCTCATCCTCTCTCATAGCCCCACGTCCTGTCCTCTTGATCCAGTCCCCTCTCCTCTTCCAAACCATCTCTCCCTCCATCATAACTTTTCTTCTCCATGTCCTTAACTCTTCTCTTACTTCTGGCACCTTCCCCTCTGCCTTCAAACAGGCCCGGGTTACCCCTCTACTCAAAAACCCTCCCTTAACCCTGCCGTCCTCCAGAACTACAGGCCAGGCCATGGACCTATCTGCAACATTTGACACGGTCAACCACCAGATCCTGCTCTCTAGACTTTTTGAGATGGGCATCACTGGCACTGCACTTCAGTGGATCTCATCCTACCTGTCGGGAAGATCCTACCAAGTCTCCTGGAGAGGTAAAGGGACCCCGCCATCTCTCCACTGGTGTCCCACAGGGCTCTGTCCTTGGACCCCTCCTCTTCTCCCTGTACACCACCTCACTTGGACCGATCATCCCTTCCCATGGCTTCTCCTACCACTGCTACGCTGACGACACACAGCTGTACCTGTCGTTCCACCTGACTGACCCGGTGATCTCAGCTAGAATCGAGGCCTGCCTCGCAGACATCTCCGCCTCGATGACCAAGCACCACCTCCAGCTGTACCTTGACAAAACTGAACTTCTCATCATCCAGGCCAAACCCTCCATCTCCCAAGATCTCTCAACCACCCTGGGATCTGCGACATTGACCCCTTCATCCTCTGCCAGGAATCTCGGAGTTACCATGGATGACAAGCTCACCCTCACGGCCCACATTGCTGCAGTCTCCCGGTCGTGTAGATTCACCCTCTACAACATCCGGAAGATCAGGAGATACCTGTCTGAGCATTCCACCCAGCTGCTAGTCCGACGACTGCAACTCACTGCTTGCCGGTCTCCCAGCATGCGCAACCCACCCATAGAGGATTCAGAATGCAGCAGCACGCCTGATCTTCAACCTATCCAGATGCTCCAATGTCACCCCGCTCTTCATCTCCCTCCACTGGCTACCCATCACAGCCCGCATCAGATTCAAGACCCTAGTACTGACCTTCCGAGCGGTGAACGGGACTGCACCTGACTACATCAAGTCTCTCGTCCAGCCTTACACTCCCACCCGCCACCTACGGTCTTCTTCTGACAACCGTCTTGTGGCCCCACCTCCCCAGAGTGCCCGCTCCCAACCCAAGCTCTTCTCCTGTCTGGCCCCCCAATCGTGGAATCATCTCCCCACATCCATCAGAGATACTGACTGTCTCTTCACCTTCAAGAAAAGGCTAAAGACACACTTGTTCCGGGAGTACACCAGCACTTAAGGAGAGCCTGGCCACTCCCTATTAAGCCCCATTGTACCGAATTTTGTTGGAGTTCCACCAGAGTTCCACTGGGAGTGATCGCGGTCGAGTGCAGAATGAATGGGAGTCTATGGAGCTAAACGGCTAAATTTGTCTCTTTCACCTGATTGTCGTTGAAAAATCTCAGATTTTATTGTAGTTTTTATATGTTCAACATGGATTATAGGTCGAAAATTGAATGAACGAGCACTTATGTCATTTCTATTTCTTACAGGGTGAGTCGTTGTTGCCCATAACATGCTAGCATTCTGCTAATGAATGCTGATTGGTTAGTGAAGGACTGACTATGACCAGAGATCCCGCTTGATGGCACCCAAAGCAGAATCAGAATGTCAGAGCATTAGCAACATTAGCAACAACATTAGCAAGCCAAAACTCTTTCTAGCATGTGTATTGATAAGGAGAGCCTAACCTGTCAGCTGTGTTGTCGATAGCTCGAGAGAAAAAAGGAAGTGACCAGAGCTTGCCGTAAAAACAATATCTCTGGTCGTACGATGTGTGTAGAACAGAAATACGACTTCAAAAAAATCTAACACCCAGCATTGTGTATTTGTTTTGCCTCCCCTTTCGAATTCTAAATTCATATTACTAGAAAAAAAATTATATCCTGCGAAAAGTGGATTTTGAGGGGTATCGCTCCATAGACCTCCATTCGTTCTGCACTCGACCGTTAGCGCCCTCATATGGAACTAGAGTGGAACTGCAACCAGTTCAGAACCCGGAAGTTTCCCGAGAGTGGCAGTTCTCTCTATATTAGACATTCTCTGGTTAAAGGTTTAAGCTTAGTTAGATAAGCATTGTTTGGAGTTTTGTTGTTGTGTTCGTTCTGTTTTGATGTGTGTAAGGCGATGGTCTGTAGTTTGGATACATTTACATTTTAGTCATTTAGCAGACACTCTTATCCAGAGCGATTTACAGTAAGTACAGGGACATTGCCCCGAGGCAAGTAGGGTGAAGTGCCTTGCCCAAGGACACAACGTCATTTGACACGGCCGGGAATCGAACCAGCGACCTTCTGGTTACTAGCCCGACTCCCTCACCGCTCAGCCACCTGACTCCCCCCAACACATACATTATACATACATTACATTATTATATATACGATACATTGAGTGTTCATTGAGTGTGAATGTTGTCCAGTTAGATGGCGATCTAACCTGTCTTAAAAGTCTTCTGTGCGCCAAGCAATATTCCTCCTCAATTCGCACAACTAGCCGGCGCTACACGACTTGTTTTGAATGAACGTGTTAAATCGTTATATCTTTATTTAGTATTTTTATTTATTGAAAATGTTTTTTTACAGAGAAGTTCAATTAATAAAAGTCATATTTACCGGCAAAGAACAGCCTGTAATGTAATATTACAGATATATCTTGTAAATTTGGTACAGGAAAATTACAATTATTTTACGGTTAATTAATGTTAATGATTTTTTTTTTTTTTTTTACTGTAATTTAATGGGTTTAATCTGGCGTCCCAGCTGCCAGATTGTTCCTGTTTTTTTACAATGTTTCTTTTTACAGTGTAGCACTGAGTTCCCTTTGTTGACACAAGGCACTTTTTGCCACAAAAACATCATTTCAGCCAATAAAAATACAAGCAACTCAATCGCTACCAAGACGAAACTTTTGACACCGACGTTGTCTATGTAGTCCAAATATTGACGGATCCTTAAGGGGGCAAAAATAAATAATAATAATATATATGTGAGAGAACAATGGTTGTGCTCGCCGAAGGCGTGAGCACACCCAATGACAGCGTAACATCCTTCACTCAAGTAGAAGTACAGACACTCATGTTTAAAAAGACTGTAGTAAAGTACTGATATCAGAAAAATCTACTTAAGTACAGTAACAAAGTATTTGTACTTTGTTGTTTTTGAGTAACAAAGTATAAAGTGATAATGGTGATAAAGTGGTAATAAAGTGCTCTGTACCTTGTTACTAACAACCTACACCAGACCTGGGTACTACCTCAGCCCCAACAACAGCTCAGGCTTGTTGCCAGTGAAGAGGAGATAGGAGAGGCAGATGGAATTCACATTCTTCACGCCACAGTAATATGCCCTGTCAGGAGGGGGTTGGGGTTAGCTATAAGCCTTGTGACATGATGCCTGCTGCAAACCTGTTGTTGGTAGAGAATCCATCCCAGGTGGAAGTGGTTACAGAGCAGAGGGGATATTTGTTACTCTGATACATGGGTCTATCACCACTAAGCCCCATATTTATAAGCAGCAGAGCGCAAGGGGGGGCAGGTCGGTTTAATTTGTGAGGAGGTGGGGATGGATGAAACAGAGAGCCGAGGGGTAGAGCGTACAGGTGGCTGTAAAGGCATGTTTCATTAGGGCATACTTCTCTGGGCTGGACACTCACGCACACACATGTGCTTCCACTTTCCCTCCTTCAGAGCTCAAGCCAACTTGAGCAGCCTCAGTAGTTAACCAGAGAAGAGCACTTTCTCCATGTCTCTCTCTATCCATGTCTCTCTCTCCTCCCTCTCTCCTCCCTCTCTCTTTCCTCCTTCTCTCTCCTCCCTCTCTCCATGTCTCTCTCTCCATGTCTCTCTCTCCTCTTTCTCTCCTCCCTCTCTCTCCATGTCTCTCTCCTCCCCCCTCTCTCTCATTGCCAGGCCTATCCTGAAAGAAGGAAAAGAAAACGATTTCTTATTGTTATCTTTTCTGTTCTCGTTATAATTTTGTGAACTTTGCCGAAAACAAAATTAAGATACATAAAGTGACATTAAGGCTGTCGGTCATGTGGCTTCTCTTTATTTGGCCTTACAGGATCAGATGTATCTTGTTGGATATGCCATCTAGTATCCAACTATTTATTTTCTTATCTTCTCAAATCACTACAGGGTAAAGGAGGTTAGTTCTGGGTGTTTGACTACTTGGAGTCTAGTCCTGGTAAATAGTTTCTCGCTAAAGTTGGAAAGTTTGGTTTGTTCACCTTCTAGTTTCCCACATTCAGATAGTGAGGCCCCGGGCTAACGCAGTTTACATTATAAAAGACAACGTGATTGCCTCATAACATAAGTCGGAAGAAATGAATGCATCAATCATTACTTATGTTATTGAGACAACTGTGGGGTCAGAACACAATATATAACTGTATCGCAAAATATTTACCCTTAGTGGTTGGGCTGAAATATTAACACACAGATGTGCACAGAAAGGTCTTTTACGTCTGTGTGGTGACGTCACGCAGTTTCCGCTGTCATTCCCCTTCGTTCCTCTCCGCTAGCAGGGCAGAGTGGAGCAGAGGCGCCTTAACAAAAGTATCGTCCGAGAGACCCGCACGGATTCATAACTTTCTCCAGCACAAATATACCGAAGAATGGAGTCGGAATTATGGAATTAAAGTCGAGAGCACTTGCAATGGGTGATTTACTCGCGGGATTACTTCTGTTCGGTAGTTTGCTCTCTGTAGTTGATGGTAAGTATGCTGCTTTAGTTTTGCTCGTATGATCCGCTCGAAGGTGGCAAAGTTCTAACATGGTTAGAACATGGACTCTGAAAAACATTACGGGAATTGAACACTAGAATATGCTATGCCATAGGTTTAGGCATACATATTTCCTGTATTGTAGCTTATTGGGGAAAAAATGTTCTTCAAATTGTATGCAGAAGTAGTCAATTTGGAGCATTTCGTTATAAATTAAAGGCTAGGCTATAACCCGTGGCACAAACGCATATCCCAAGTTTCAATCCAAGCCGATAGTCTACACTGTGACGTGTGCGATATCTACGCCCTGATATATCTTTACTGAAGATTACTCAGGACAGTTTATTACCTGGCGCGGGGCGACTTAAAAGTTTGCGTTTTAAAGCATTTTGTTTGTTCGGAGGCCTTAACACACGGCGATCGATCTCCGGTGTCGGGTGCCCGAAGACCTTTCTAGCCTACTTAAAAAATAACGTTGATCTTAAATAGTAGATCGTAGTCTAGATAAAATATCTCTTAAACAAAGTAGACACTAAACAAGGTTTGTTCAATGTGTAAACATTCTCTATTTTCCAACACATAAATAATTATTTAAAAGACGCCGAAGGGAAGTAAATACAATGGTGCAAAATATTGCAGTCTGATAGTAGCCTATGTAGGTTTTGGATGTAGCTATTGTGCCCCACTGTAGCCTCTGCATCAGTAGAGTCCAGTAAAACAACTATGCACCTACTGTGGTGTTTATACTGGAGGAATGGACTTTCCTCTGTTCAAAGTGTCAATGTGTGGACTGTGGCCCATGCCAGATAGCAATAAGTTACGTTTTCAGTTTTGGTAGATTTCCTGGTCATTTCGATAGATTTAGTTTTCTGCTGTTTTTGTCTTTTCAGTTGCTGATAATACTCTAATGGTTCCCTAATAAATCCAGTGTTGGAGTTTGTTTTCCTTTTTTATGTTGAAAGTAAGTAGGGCCTAATAACTAGCCTAACTATAGGCTATGCATCCGGCAGTCTTGTTTTACATTGAAAAACTTTTAAGTTTGACTGGGAATTTATGATTAAACATACTTTCCTAGTTCATTTTATGATCAATAAGTCTTAGTTATTTTGAGTTCTATTAGTAAAATTCCCAGAGTGATAAAATAACCAGTTTTCCATTTTAGAATTTATGCTGTTCATGCTTAAATACCTTTGTCCACCGTGTGTGTGTGGAGGAAGCGGAAGGCTTAGTTGTCCGCTGAGAGGAGCTGGGAGGAGCTGGGAGGAGCTGGGAGGAGCTGAGAGCGAGCATGGCTCTGCAGGCATGTCGAGAGGGGGTGCGAGGATTTAGCACACTTCACACTCACACTAAAACACTGAGTCAACAGTCAGACTACAGGCCTAAGCTGGGAGTGTGTGTCCAACAAATATTGATCCTTTTCACTGATGGTTTCCTGTAAGTTGCTTTACTTGGTACAGGCTGTTACCTAGAGACTCCCTGCTCTTGAGAAGGGTACAGTTATTGGGCTTCAGTCCTGCTGATGTTTCTTAAACAACGCTTCACATGTACAGCCGTGAGGGTCGAGCGAAGGTGTGGAAGACTCTATGGCTGAGGGAAAGAACACATTGAATCTTTTCCTGTTCTTTTCTCTTTCTGGAAATATGAGCAGGTTATTTGTTTCATTCTAATGCAGCCAAGGATGGAAGAGTTATTTTTTGACGGAAGTCTGGTGTAGACTACCCTGATTCCCCCAGGGTCTGTCTCTCTCTCTCTCTCTCTCTCTCTCTCTCTCTCTCTCTCTCTCTCTCTCTCTCTCTCTCTCTCTCTCTCTCTCTCTCTCTCTCCCGCTGTCTGTCTCTCTCTCTTTCTCTGTCTGTCTCTCCCTCTGTCTGTCTCTCCCTCCTCTCTCTCCCTCTCTCTCTCTCTCTCTCCGTCTGTCTCGCCCACTCTCTCTTCCTCTCAGGAATTTACTGTGGCAGGAAGGTGCATACATTAAACATATAATAATCTTAAATAAGTAGTGTACAGGTCTAACTAAAGGAACTAGGGCTAAAATATGTTTAAAAAAAATTAGAATTAAAAAATCTATAAAATAGCTATAATATACAAATACAAATAGGGCAACGTAGTGCAATATGGCAAGGTGTCTTGTGCAGATAAAGTGATAAGTGGTAAAGTCAGTGTGAGAGAAGAAAGTGTTTTTGTGGCATGAGGTTTTGGTCCTGATGGACCGCAGCCTTCTGCCGGAGAGGAGTGACTGAAACAGACTGTGTCCAGGTTGGGAGGAGTTGGCCACAATCTTCCTTGCTCGCCTCAGGGTGCTCAAGGTGGGCAGGTCCTCGAGGGAAGGCAGATCACCTTCTCAGCAGCCCGGATAATACGCTGCAGTCTGCTCTTGTCCTTGGCAGTGGCAGCAGCGTACCAGATGGTGATGGAGGAGGTGAGGATGGACTCAATGATGGCTGTGTAGAAGTGCACCATCATTGTCTTTGGCAGGTTGAATTTCTTCAGCTGCCGTAGGAAGTACATCCTCTGTTGTGCTTTCTTGGTGAGGGAGCTAATGTTCAGTTCCCACTTGAAGTCCTGGGAGAGGATAGTGCCCAGGAAGCGGAAGGACTCCACCGTGTTGACTGGGGAGTCGCACAGGGTGATGGGGGTGAGTGGGGCTGTGTTCTTCCTGAAGTCCACAACCATCTCTACTGTATAGGTATGTAATAGATGGATGTTTTGGTTAGTTTGGTTAGTAGTGTCACCGTGTCTGCTGTGTGCAACTCTAGTGAGTAAAGTCAAATGTGTGGTCCACCAATGTGATGATGGCACCATCAGGATCCACACTCCTGATAACTATCATCCCTAAGAGATATCATCCCCAGGACTTATTGTTCCTGAGAAATCATCCCTGTACACCATCATCTGATCATTTGTGACAGATATTATCTTTAAATGCAGTTATATTCAAACAAGCTATCACCTGTAGTCAGCACCAGTCAGAGCTGTTTGGGAGAGAGCTGGCATTAGAGGTCAGAGGGGGAGACAGACACTGCCCCCCTTCAGATTTGCTGAAGATTGTGATGTCATACAGGACATGAGCCTGTCACCAAGCTGACGTCAGACCATCACACAGGACACAGTCCTCCCCTGTAGACCCGTGATGGTGAGATACAAGGTCTGCAGCATGTCCAGCCAGGGCTCATAAAAGATGCAGCTGTGCAGAGATTTGGGCAGTTTAATCCCTGATGTGATGTATCCACTGGGGGGTGAGGTGTCAAGAATCCTCCCTGGTGGTGCTGACTCTAGTGACACTCTCTCTCTCTCTGTCTTTTTCTATCTCTCTCCTGCTTACCCGCAAACACTGTTTTTACACAAGGTAGTATTTGTTTTCCATCAGCATAATATGCTGGACTGGTTTCTCAGGGCCTGCCCTCGTGTGGCCTCATGGCAGCATTCCTATAGTTTTCTGTGGCTGAAGGCGGTTATACAGTTCCCCATTGTGCTAATCTGCTGTGTAGGTCACATCTCTCGTCTTACACACCTGTCCTGAAGCCAGGGACACAGCTAGACTGGGACACAATCTGGAAGCAGCCTGGAAGCAGCATGGACACAGTCTGGAAGCAGTCTGGACACAGTCTGGAAGCAGCCTGGACCCAGCCTGGACACAGTGTGGACACAGTCTGGAAGCAGCCTGGACACAGCCTGGACACAACTTGGACACAGTCTGGAAGCAGCCTGGACACAGTCTGGAAGCAGCCTGGATGCAGTCTGGACACAGTCTGGAAGCAGCCTGGACACAGTCTGGAAGAAGCCTGGATGCAGTCTGGCACAGTCTGGACACAGTCTGGACACAGTCTGGAAGCAGCCTGGATGCAGTCTGGACACAGTCTTGAAGCAGTCTGGATGCAGTCTGGACACTGTCTGGAAGCAGCCTGGATGCAGTCTGGACACAGTCTGGACACAGTCTGGAAGCAGTCTGGACACAGTCTGGAAGCAGTCTGAAAGCAGCCTGGACACAGTCTGTTCTTTAGAGTCTTCTGTGCATATTCTGACGTGATGTTATGAATTGTCATCTGTGTTGCATATGAAAGGGTTACGCAGCACTCCAACCAGACACATATGGATCCCTATGACACAGTTATATTCCCTTGTTTGTACAGGGACAATGATCCCCTGCTGGCTGTCAGCATGTTGGACACACTGTGGAGGGCGGAGGAGTGAGTCTGTGTGATTTAGATAGCGGCACATCTCATTTCACGTGCCTCGCAGGCTTCATCCTAGCGGCTGCCGAGAGCCAGGTTCAGCACACAGGCCTGAACATGCGGTTCATATGGCTCTTACACACCTGTCCTGAAGCAGACAGGAAGTTGTCCTGAGAAGCAGTGAGAGCTGGGCTCTGGTTGGATGATGGCTCTGATTGGATGATGGCTCTGATGATGGATGAGGTCTCTGATTGGATGAGGTCTCTGATTGGGAGACAGCAGATGTGGCTTTGAAGTCCAGCTAGTGCAGTAGACAGTTATGCAACATGCACATGGAGAGCAAGACACACTGGCCCTCTGCTTCATCACATGGCACAGCCGTGTGCCTATAACCTTTTAATTAATTTATTCAGGTGCTTCAATCCAAAGCAACATAATTTATATACATGCATACATTTATCCAGCGCGACTTACAGTGAGTACAGGGACATTCCCCCTGAAGCAAGTAGGGTGAAGTGCCTTGCCCAAGGACACAACGTCATTTCACACGGCCCAGGAATCGAACCAGCAACCTTCTGATTAATAGCCCGATTCCCTAACTGCTCAGCCATCTGACCTATAGAAAAATTACAGCAGGAATACAAGGACCATAATTTCACAGTTCCAACAGTATTTGGGTGGTAGTCCAGGCAGCAGCGGTGCTGAACTATGACTTCTCCCCCAGGGTCTCCTCTGCTGCTGTTTGCTAACCGGCAGGACGTCAGGCTGGTGGATGCCGGGGGGCCGAGGGCAGAGTCCTCCGTGGTGGTCAGCAGCCTGGAGGACGCAGCAGCCGTGGACTTCCTGTACTCAGAGGGACTCATCTTCTGGACGGACGTGAGCGAGGAAGCCATCAAACAGACATACTACAACCAGTCCACCAGAGGTAAGCAGTTCTGTGGTTCTAGAACATCTTCTGACTAATTGACTGTTGCTTATCTTAGCGATAAATCATTCAAGAGTGAAGTCATAATCTAATTTAAGATGTATTGTACTCATGTATTGATTTGACCATTTATTGCAATGGAAATAGGTTTGTGTTTAGCAGTTTTGTCTAAGGGGGAGCTCCCTGCCGGGGAGCTTGGCTAGCGTAACACATGTAAATACACATGGACATACACAAGTACATACAGATGTAAATACACATGTAAATACACATGTACATACACAAGTACATACACAAGTACATACACATGGACATGCACTAACAAGGCAGGGAGCGTAGGATCTAAGATCCCGTGGTGGACAGGAATAATTTCTTACTTAAAGATCCTGTAAAGTGGAATTGAAAACGAGTTTTAAGTTCACCACACCACAGAAGAATGTTATTAACTACCCATCCAAATTCGAATGAAAAAAAACACTGACAAGTATTTTAAATTAGGCTTTGAAATTGTGAAAAAATCAGCACTCTTCTCTGCTTGAGACTGGGGGGGGCGTGTCGCCTGAAGGAGCTGAACTCCGCCCCTCGCTGCCTACCTACGACCCAGATAATAGACGCTACCTCAAGCCGAACAAAACAGTATAGAATTAGAATGTATTTGTTCAATGAGTGAAACATACAGATGCATATAAATGAAATGTTCCCCTGAGCTGTAACACAGGAGTAAAAATGGACACCAGAGCTCTCCAACTACTTCTAGCACATTAGCTACCATTTCACCAAAATACCATCATTCTACACCGAGTAGCCTAATATCAAGTTAGCGGTTTGCACTAACTCATAGCAGAGAAACCTCTGGAAAAGTTATCTAGTATAATTATAACAAGCACACAGAACTGAGTGATGAACTGCTGGCGTCGGTGGATGGTCCAGGTGCGACCGGAGGAGGAACGGCCGGGAGGGCGATGCTTGGTACGGCTCCTCGCTGCAAGAGAAGCCGTGTGTCCCTGAACCCCGTCTGTCTCTGGTCCATGTTAAAACTATCCGCTGTGAAATGGTCACTGCAGAGGCGGCTGTTGGAGTTTATCCGAAGCTTTCCATCAGCGTGGCTCTTCACAAAATCAATCCACCTATTTTTCCTTTCCTTGTCAATAGGGAAATTAAATAGCGTTGCAGAGCAGCTGAAGTTCTTGCATCCAGGGAAGATGCAGTTGCGGGTGGAGGGAGACATCCTGAAGCTAGCTAGCTAGCTGATGTAGGCTACAATAACAGTACAGTAGGAGGAGCCATTCAGTGATCTGACGTAGATATGTAATTTTTTGGCTCCGCCCATTAAAACCTGATCTGAAAACGGAAGAGAAACTGTTCTACGGTCTAACTCCACATTTTAGTGCGACAAAGTTTTTGCGCTTTGCACATGCTTTCAGGAACTAATTTCACATGTATATAATGTACTGAGAAGCAAATCATGGAATTTGCTTTACAGGATCTTTAAAGCAGACTTCAGTCAAAAGGCTTCACAGAGCATAACAACATACTGTAGTGTCAGTACAGAAGACAGTATTGAGGAGGTGGGGATGGTGGAGGGAGGCAGCAGTTGCACAATATGCAGGTATACAGCGACGCATGATGTGTGAACATGTGTGTCTGGTTCTGTGAATTAATGCAGTATTCACGTCTTCTAGAGGGGAAGCCTGGACCTTCATCAGCAGTTCAGGAGATAAACAAGGTTACCAGAAGGGAACCTTTGTAATGTGTAGATGTGCTGCTGTACAAGTGGCCCTGGGCCCTGTGTAGATGTTCTGCTGTGAGACCTTCCTGTGCTTCTTGTCTCCAGCAGGGAAGGACGGTCTGGGTGCGGGTCAGACAGTGGTGGTGGCTGGACTGGACTCCCCGGACGGCCTGGCATGTGATTGGCTGGGCCGTAAACTCTACTGGACTGACTCTGAGACCAACCGAATTGAGGTGGCCAATCTGGACGGGACATCCCGGAAGGTTCTGTTCTGGATGGACCTTGACCAGCCCAGAGCCATTGCCCTGAACCCTGCCCAGCGGTGAGTCCCTCCTCATCCCTGACCCCTGAAGTGTAGGACTGGGGTAGGTGTAGGACTGGGGTAGGTGTAGACTGGGGTAGGGCTGGGGTAGGTGCAGGACTGGGGTAGATGTAGACTGGGGTAGAGCTGGGGTAGGTGTAGGACTGGGTTAGAGCTGGGGTAGGTGTAGGACTGGGGTATAAGTAGGGCTGGGGTAGGTGTAGGACTGGGGTATGGCTGGGGTAGGGGTAGGACTGGGGTAGGTGTAGGACTGGGGTATGGCTGGGGTAGGTGTAGGACTGGGGTAGGACTGGGGTAGGTGTAGGACTGGTATAGGACTGGGGTAGGGCTGGGGTAGGTGTAGGACAGGGGTAGGTGTAGGACTGGGGTAGGGCTGAGTCTGGCATCTGCCTCTTCGTCCTTGCCTTATCCTCCCTGGCCCGTTAGAGTCTAATTCCTAGACAGCCCCACCATTGTTCATCTTCCACTTTGTTCCTGCAGTAACTGAATTATAATAGAGGGAGAGGGGGAGGGGTGAGAGGGAGGGGGAGAGAGAGAGAAAGTGTGAGAGAGAGAGAGCGTGCAAGAATAGGGGAACCTCTTAATTGTGAAATGACATGACATGAAATGCTGTGCAGCCATTGGCAAACAATATTGAGCTGCTCTGGGGGTAGAGCAGGTTATGTAGCTCTGGGGGTAGAGCCCCCTCCTCACCCTCCTACCCCTCTATACCCTCCTCCCTGTATGTAACATGTATGTCTCCATGGTGAGAGGACTGTATGTAACATGTATGCCAGTGAGATAGGACTTCATATAATGGTTGAACTCAGATTATATTGTGTGACCCCTGTGTGACCCCTGTGTGACCTCAACAGTGTGTGTGGTTGGGAACAAACTGTTAGCTTTGGGTTGGAATGGAAACATTGCTGGTGTCATTAAAATTGTCATCTCGTGCCTGCATGGTTATATAGAGTAACTAAGTAATTAGTCTCTGCTGAATTCATACTGCATGCAACAGTACCAGCTTTTTAAGGGCAGCTGCACTGCGTCCTAACTAGAGCCCGACCGATAAAGGATTTTTAAGGCCGACACCGATACAAATATTTGGTGATTTAAAAATCCAATATTCCGATATCGGCCGATATAAAAAAATACTTTAAAAATCCAGAAATGCGTAACAAAACAAACTGATTTCCCTAACAGTAGTTATTTGTAGTTTACATTGAGTCACTTTTAGCAGAAGTTCTTATCCAGAGCGACTAAGTACAGGGACATTCCCCCCGAGGCAAGTAGGGTTAAGAGCCTTCCCAAGGACACAACGTCATTTGACATGGCCGGGAATCGAACCAGCAACCTTCTGATTAATAGCCCGATTCCCTAACTGCTCAGCCATCTGACTCCTGTTATTATTTCCTCACTAAAATAATATGTTAATGCAGTTTCTGATAAATAAAATTTATAAAAATACAAACTTAAGATATGAAACTTAAAGTCCTTTGAACAAAAACACAATAAAAAAATAATAAAAAACAAACAAAAAAAAACTCATTAATATTAATTTAGCGGCCATTATAAATGCCGATACCGATAGTTTGGAAAATGCCCAATATCGGCCGATAATATCGGCCCGCCTATATATCGGTCGGGCTCTAGTCCTAACAGGATTCAGGACCCAGACTAGGTCTCCAGCCATGCCAGTCACACAACAATCTCTTCTGTGTGGTAAACTTTAAGTTCTTATTCAACATTTGTCAATCCAGTTTCAAACAAAACTGCTATATTAAGGTACATATACAACAGGCAGGCATCACAGGCAGGTGGATGGATGGACAGGAAGGGAAGGGACCAGGAACTCGCTGTTGTCAGTCAGGGAGACCGATGTCCATGAACTGTGTTGATTGTCTCCCCAGCTTCATGTACTGGACGGACTGGGGAGAGGAGCCCAGGATCGAGAGGGCGGGGATGGACGGCAGCAACAGGAAGGTCATCGTGGAGGCGGAGCTCTACTGGCCAAACGGACTGACCATTGACCTGGACGAGCAGAAGCTGTACTGGGCCGACGCCAAGCTGAACTTCATCCACCGAGCCAACCTGGATGGATCACAACGGTATGTGATTTGTCTGTCTCCCCGTCTGTCTCCCTGTCTGTCTCCCTGTCTCCCTGTCTGTCTCCCTGTCTTTCTGTCTGTCTCCCTGTCTGTCTGTCTGTCTCCTTGTCTGTCTGTCTGTCTCCTTGTCTGTCTGTCTCCCTGTCTCCTTGTCTGTCTGTCTGTCTGTCTGTCTCCTTGTCTGTCTGTCTGTCTCCTTGTCTGTCTGTATGTCTCCTTGTGTGTGTGATTAAAGCAGCTAGTGTGCAGTAGTTCATATTGTTGACTATTATTCTTTTTATGACTCTAACACTCTGGTCTGGTCTAAAGTTCACACACACACAAACACAAAACCTCATGTTACTTTAAACCAATCAATCACCAAGACCCAGATCAGCCCTCCTACTCCCACTTAACACAGTGTCTCTTCAGCTGTATGAGGAGGAGGGTATGGATGTAACCTCCAACCCAAACACTAGGGACTGTGGAGGCCCCAATCCAAACACTGGCTCTGCATGCGGAAACATCTCCAACTCCTCCTGCCCCTGCCCCTCATCCCCCTGCCCCCCCCTATTTCCTCCCCCATAGCCCCCCTGCCCCCCCAACTTCCTCCCCCTGCGCCCCCTGCCTCCCCCTTTCTCCCGTCCCCTAGTCCCTCAGCCTTTCCCTACACCCCTCAAACCCCGCCCCCATCTCTCCATCAGTATGCTTCCTCCTCCCCCAGTCCTGCTCATCTGTAACTCAATCTGACTTGGCACCGCCGGCCTGTTTGGCCCACTGGAGGCCTGGGGTCACATTTCCTTTGTGAAACAAGGATTTGATGACGGCCATTTTAATAAAGAGAGGTATGTTTACCTATGCTGGGGGGCGAGGAGGGGGACAGTAGAGAGAGAGACAGGAACGAGAGAGACAGGAGAGAGAGGAGGGGACAGGAGAGAGAGGAGGGGGACAGGAGAGAGAGGAGGGGGATAGGAAACAGAGGGACAGGAGAGAGAGGAGGGGGACAGGAGAGAGAGGAGGGGGATAGGAAACAGAGGGACAGGAGAGAGAGGAGGGGGACAGGAGAGAGAGAGACAGGAACGAGAGAGACAGGAGAGAGAGGAGGGGGACAGGAGAGAGAGGAGGGGGATAGGAAACAGAGGGACAGGAGAGAGAGGAGGGGGACAGGAGAGAGAGAGACAGGAACGAGAGAGACAGGAGAGAGAGGAGGGGGACAGGAGAGAGAGGAGGGGGATAGGAAACAGAGGGACAGGAGAGAGAGGAGGGGGACAGGAGAGAGAGGAGGGGGACAGGAGAGAGAGGAGGGGGATAGGAAACAGAGGGACAGGAACGAGAGAGACAGGAGAGAGAGGAGGGGGACAGGAGAGAGAGGAGGGGGATAGGAGAGAGAGAGACAGGAACGAGAGAGACAGGAGAGAGAGGAGGGGGACAGGAGAGAGAGGAGGGGGACAGGAGAGAGAGAGACAGGAACGAGAGAGACAGGAGAGAGAGGAGGGGGACAGGAGAGAGAGGAGGGGGACAGGAGAGAGAGAGACAGGAACGAGAGAGACAGGAGAGAGAGGAGGGGGACAGGAGAGAGAGGAGGGGGACAGGAGAGAGAGAGACAGGAACGAGAGAGACAGGAGAGAGAGGAGGGGGATAGGAAACAGAGGGACAGGAGAGAGAGGAGGGGGATAGGAGAGAGAGGAGGGGGATAGGAGAGAGAGGAGGGGGACAGGAGAGAGAGGAGGGGGATAGGAAACAGAGGGACAGGAGAGAGAGGAGGGGGATAGGAGAGAGAGGAAGGGGACAGGAGAGAGAGGGATAGGAGAGAGAGGAGGGGGACAGGAGAGAGAGGAGGGGGATAGGAAACAGAGGGACAGGAGAGAGAGGAGGGGGATAGGAGAGAGAGGAAGGGGACAGGAGAGAGAGGGATAGGAGAGAGAGGAGGGGGACAGGAGAGAGAGGAGGGGGATAGGAAACAGAGGGACAGGAGAGAGAGGAGGGGGACAGGAGAGAGAGGAGGGGGATAGGAAACAGAGGGACAGGAGAGAGAGGAGGGGGATAGGAGAGAGAGGAAGGGGATAGGAAACAGAGGGATAGGAGAGAGAGGAGGGGGACAGGAGAGAGAGGAGGGGGATAGGAGAGAGAGGAGGGGGATAGGAGAGAGCACACCAGCCCTGACCCTTGTCCTGACCCGTGAGAGGGGACATCATCACTTATCACAATGTTCTGGTAGATCTGGTTTATACACTATGCCTGGAGATGTCTTGTTCTCTCCAAGCTTACCGCTGCTTTGTTGAACCAGTGAGGTTCGGCTTTCATCTGCACATTCTTGACACATTAGGATTAATGGCCCGGTGTGTAGTATGTTTTAAATGGCGCCAAACTCACACACGTCCTACTTCCAAGTACGTCAAACAAGAAATAGCTGTGAAGTCTAAGGGTCATTAGTCCTCCTCACAGCCGCTCTGGTCTTCCTCTCACACTGTTAAAGTTTGAGGAGAGAAAAGGCAGCTACTCCCTCCAACAACTTTGAAAATATAGTCGACCTTATGAACCCTCTGGCACACATGCACAAGCACACACACACACACAGATACACACACACAGACAGATACACCCACACACACAGACAGACAGATACACACACACACACACAGACAGACAGACAGATACACACTTACACACACACACATGCACACACATGCACTCACAAGGCAGTAATCCTGTGATTGATGGAGGAACCTCAGCAGAATGCTGCTGGATCAGGACTCTAAACAGCTGAGTGCAGCGTGTTAGCTTTGATCTTTCAGTGTACTTATGTCAGAGTGTGTGTGTGTGGCGCACGCATATGTAAGTGTGTGTGTCTGTGTTTTACAGTACCGTATGATAGACTGTGCTTTCTACAGTACTTAATAAGGACAGTGCAGTGCTGGGGTGGTTGCTAGCAACACAGAAGCAGCCTCACTGATAAACGTTATACCAGATGCCCTCTCTAAATGTTTGACGACAGCCTGATTTGTTTACCCCTCCCCCTCCAACCCCCTCCCACTCCACCCCCCTCCCCCGGGTCCCCCATGGTAGGAGATGAGAGGGGGGCTGGGATTGGGCCCCTCTACCAGGGTTCCAGTATGTTCCACTCTCAGCGTCTCCAGTCAGGGAGATGGATTTCCCAATTGTTGTTTTTGGTGTGAAACTGAGATGTGTGTCTGTGGGCTCCTGGGTTGTGTATTGCTTGTCCAGAGATGTACTCATTCTGTGTCAGCTCATTTGGCTGTCCCTTACGGAAAAAAGTATATTAAAGTACACTACAAAATGGATAGTACACTTTTAGTTAACTTTTGATATACTTTTAAGAAGTATGCTTAGAAAATAGTTCACTTTTGATATACTTTTAAGAAGTATGCTTTGAAAAAAAAGGGTATACATTTCTTCTGGAGTAGGATGTACGTTTTCTTTTATTATACAGCACAAACAGTCAAAATACTTTTAAAGTACATTACAAGTTAAATTTTTTAGATCCATCTTGTATATTCTAATTATTCATGTCTAGGAAAATCTATTATGCATTGCACATTGAGTCTTTTTTGTTACTAAAGCTGTAACCTTAATTACTGTCAAAACATTTTGAAGCCCTATACTCTTATACTATACTAATAATTATCAATTTGAGTATTAATGGAAAATACGAAAAAGGTACTTGAGATAGAAGCAGACAGAAGGGTTGCATTATGTATTTGAAGGTTATACTGTCAAACTGACTGAAGAACAAAATAACTACGTGAAAAAATGAAGATAGCGTGGCTCATTGGCTGGTCAATTCCCATGAAGCAAGGCGTTAAATAGAGTGTTAAAATTTGCTGATAAGTTTGCCGTTGGTTTGAAAGGGTTCGTTTTTTTAATGTGTCTGCTTAGAATGTAGTGATTTGTTGCGTGGTAATTGTCATTGTTGTGCTGGTTTACCATTGCAACCATGAGTTAAATGACTGTTACGTTTGATAAGAAGAGCTGGATTATTAGAATGTGAGTTCATACACAGTAATTAGCTTCTTTCAGCTAATAATCTGCAGTGTCACTTGGTGAGGGCCCCCGTTCTCGTCAAGTGATGGTAGATCGGCTGCGTTTGTGGGGCCCCTAAACATTTAAATATATTAGTGAATCATAGTAAATGGACATTTATAAAATTTACTTCTATACAAATAGTATACACATAAGTACACTGCTAGTATACTTAAGTACCATGATAATAGTATACTTTTTATACTTAAGTATACTTACAAATAAAACTTGAAGTCTACTTTTTTTTCGTAAGGGGTAGCATTCACTTTAGCCATAGGCTTTATGGTTAGGATTAGCTTTAGCACTGGTTGTAGCATTAGCCTTAGCGGAAGTCCTTGTCCATGCTAACCCTGCCCTTGCTGGTGTGTCCCTGCAGGGAGACGGTGGTTGCGGGAACCCTGACCCACCCCTTCGCCCTCACGCTGTCTGAGGAGACACTGTTCTGGACCGACTGGCAGACCAGGTCCATCCACGCCTGCAACAAGCACACAGGGGAGAAGAGGAGGGAGATTCTGAGCGGGATTTACTCTCCCATGGACATCCAGGTGCTGGGTCAGGAGAGACAACCTAACAGTAAGTATTCCTGCTGCCTGGGTCCTGTGTGTGTGTGTGGAGCATATATGTAACACCTTTTAAATTAGAAAATCTGTTGCTCGTGAATTCATTAGACAATTAAGTTTTCTGAATACAAATGTTGGCATGTTGATCTGCCAGTGGAAGCTCACTGTAGGGGAGGAGAGAGGGCCGCCCACACCCCATCTCTCAGGGAGCACATTCTAGTGAAACGTTACACCAGTCCCCCAAACCAGGGATGGAGAATGGTGTGTCCAAGTTCTGTGTGTGTCTGGGAAGTGTTGTGAAGTTTATGGCACATATCTTCTCAGTGCGGGTAAGCCCAGAAGAACTTGTTTTGGGTTCAGCTCCAATTTTCCCAGAAATGTAATTTCAAGTGTCTAGCATTCCTCTCTGGACAAATAAATGGGATGTTTGTGCCAAGTTAAGATGGGCAGAGATGTTTCCAGTTTTGAGTTCCCTGTGTGTGTTTCTACACACAGCTGTTTGTATGTACTTGTGAATGTGTTTGGGTCTGCTTGGTGTTTGTGTTTTTTGTGGGAGTGTGTGTGCTTGTGTATGTATACGTTTGTGTGAATGTGTGTGCGTATGTATGCATGCTTGTGTGTGGGGAGTGGAGTGGAGGGGAGAAGGAATGGGGAGAGATGGAGGGGAGGGGAGGGGAGGGGAGGGTTAAGAGTAACATTACCAACTTAGTAAACCTAAATCTTTAATACCAGCTCAGCACCCTCTGTCACTTCAGCCAGTTTATCTGCCAGGTAATCATCTCAGGTTATTCTAACATCCTGTACTACTACTATTAAACATTCTAATGTGATGTCTATCTTTTCTTACTTTATCTCTCTTCCTCTTTCTCCCTCCTCCTCTTTCTCCCTCCTCCTCTGCCCCCCAGTCCAGACCCCCTGCGATGAGGAGAATGGAGGCTGTTCCCACCTGTGTCTTCTCTCCCCCCTGCAGCCCTTCTACAGCTGTGCCTGTCCCACCGGGGTCAAGCTGAAGGAGGACAGCAAGACCTGCATGCCAGGTAAACCCTCACCTGATCAGGTAAACCCTCACCTGACAAGGGAAACCCTCACCTGACCAGGTAAACCCTCACCTGACCAGGTAATCCCTCACCTGACCAGGTAAACCCTCACCTGACCAGGTAAACCCTTGCATTAAAATGAGTACTGTCAGTTAAACGCGTTATCAACTGGCGTTAACGCAAACCCATTTTAACGGCGTTCATTTTTTTATTGTGAGATTAAAGTTCTTTTTGGCCTAGCAAACTTTGGGCTTGCGAGCCGGCTAAAGAGTAGTAGCAGCGCCGACATTCTCTGGTAATAGGCTAACGTTACGTTTTGAGTGGATAGTGAGTGCGAGATGCCGAAATGGATGCCTATAAGATTCTGAATGGAAAGGTTACTTTAAAAAAGTTGCCAAATGGTTCCATTGACATGACCAAAGTGATCTGTGTGTTTTGTCGTTGTGAACTGAGCTATCGTCGCAGCACGTCCAGTCTGAAATACCACTTGATGGCCAAGCACACAGCTGATGCGAATTCTCCGCCCCCTTGTCAAAGCCAGGCAATGTTGCAATGTTGTTTTCAATAATAAAAAAAACATTTGCACTAATCAAGCAATCCAATCCACTTTTCCATGTTGATAAGAGCATTAAAATGAGAAAAAAGGGGGCATTTAGAATAGATAAAAATGTGCGATTAATTGCGATTAATCGTGAGTTAACTATGACATTAATGCGATTAATCGCGATTAAAAATTGTTAGGGATCATTTGACAGCACTAGTTTATAGTTAACAATGAAAGGACTAAATTATATTCCAAATTCAGTGAAGTATTTTATTTATTAAAGCTACGTTTCTGCATATGAGAAAATTGATGACCAATGACATGCTGGGGCTGAGTTGCACATGAATTACATGCATTGTCTAGGCCTACATTTATACGTGCTGGGATAATTTAATATTGTGTGTGATTGAAATTCATGTAGACTATGGCTACATTACAAAAGTGTCAGAACTGAGAGCAGTCCAGTGTGATCTCTCCATCTCTGGATAAACCACATAATGCACTCGAGATCCGTTGTCCTACGACCAAAGAGCGACGTAACGGCAATGTAACCCATGGTACCAAAATTAACGTATCCAGCCGACCAAGGTATGACGTCACGGCAACGTTGTCCACGGCACCAACTGGCAACATTCAATCTATAACGTTTCTACAACGTCGCGGCAACGGTGCCAGAAGGTAATGTCGCGGGTGACCAAATGAGCACTTACTAGCAACGTTGCCGGGGATAAGTTTTATACATTGATCTAGCCTCTTAATTTTGCTCTCAAAGTGCACTAGATTGATGCGTTTAACTTTAAAATTTGAGAATTTTTCCTCCGGGGGAGCATGCCCCCGGACCCCCCTAGAGCAGTGGTTCCCAAAGTGGGGGTCGTGAGATGATTTCCAGAAATCAAGGAACATTTTTAAACAATTAGAAATAGCATATTTTAGCCAAAAGTTACAAGTTTAAAAATTGTAGTTCAATTAATGCATGCAAATAAAAAAGCCATCAGCCTTTTGATTTTCCATTCACTGTAAGTACGGCAAACCATCTGACACCAGACAAGGAGGACGCATTAGTTGAACTGTCAAGCCACCGAACGTTAAAGGGAGCGTTCTCAGCCAAGACACTGGCTGAGTTTTGGATTTCAGTGGAGAGGGAATACCTTGGCCGCGGGAACTAGGGGGGCTGAGAGTGCTACAGCACCCCCTGACAGCACGAGAATTTAAAATAATATGACTTGAAAATCCACCACTGCGGCACAGACCCGCAGTAGCGGACTGGCCATCGGGAGCACCGGGAGAAGAATAACGATGGAAAAACAGGCTAAGAAACGTAAGGGTGGGGCTGAAAAATTGAGACAAAAATACATCACCTTCACTAGACAAGGTTTTACCAATTGAAAAAAACGGCTATGTTTATTTTACACAAAGCTCAAAAACTATTTTGCGTTCAAATAAAGGCCCAAACATTTACATTTGTCTCGCTCGCATTGACTATCAAACTCCCGAACTAACATCCCATCAGACACAGAATGTGCATGCATTTTAGCATGCGGGGGTCGCAAGTCACTGGCACCATTATTTTAGGGGTCGTGGGTTGAAATGTTTGGGAACCCCTGCCCTAGAGGGTTGGGGATTCGCCGCATCGTTCTCACCTTACCCCTGACCTGTTTGCATGCCTGCGCAGTGCAATTTTTGGGGAGTTCCGTTACCTCCAACCCCATTTTGAGTCGCCGGATCCACCCCCCCTCTACGTTCCGGGACCTCCCACTTTACAAATTAAGCACTGGATGTGTTCAGAGTGAATCCAGGCCTGATGGAGCAGGGATGTGCTCAGAGTGAATCCAGGCCTGATGGAGCAGGGATGTGCTCAGAGTGAATCCAGGCCTGATGGAGCAGGGATGTGTTCAGAGTGAATCCAGGCCTGATGGAGCAGGGATGTGTTCAGAGTGAATCCAGGCCTGATGGAGCAGGGATGTGCTCAGAGTGAATCCAGGCCTGATGGAGCAGGGATGTGTTCAGAGTGAATCCAGGCCTGATGGAGCAGGGATGTGCTCAGAGTGAATCCAGGCCTGATGGAGCAGGGATGTGCTCAGAGTGAATCCAGGCCTGATGGAGCAGGGATGTGTTCGGAGTGAATCCAGGCCTGATGGAGCAGGGATGTGTTCAGAGTGAATACAGACTTACCAGTCTCCAGCGGCATTGACAACCAAGCAGAGAATAAAACAATGGCCCCTTGTAGCCCAAACCTTGACCTCATTGCAGCCAGTCTGATGAGGGAACCAGCCGGCTCTTCTGGGGGGTCTGGGTCAAGACTAAACACAGAGCCAGCGTCCACTCTGCTGATTGGTCAAGACTTAATACAGAGCCAGCATCCACTCTGCTGATTGGTCAAGACTAAACACAGAGCCAGCGTCCACTCTGCTGATTGGTCGAGCTTGGATGACTACGAGGGCTGTTGGTTGTTGTGAGGCGAGGAGGTCCATGTGAGGCGTCTCTCTTGTAGGCCTGAGTGTGAGATGTGAAGTGGACCGAGGGACCAGAATGTAAATGACTCCCTTGATGAGGCAACGCTCCTGTGCTGTCATTACTGATTGGCGTCCGGGCAGTAGCATACTCTGCTCTGATTGGTCGACTGGCCTGCAGCTTGCGGGTGTAGTGGAGCGTGAGAGTTTGAAACGGGAGATTAGATGAGAGAGAAGCTGGACCTAATTGCGTTGCGTATGTGGGGTGTGTAGGGTGTGTGTGTGTGGTGTGTGTGTGTACGTGTGTGTGGGGTTTGTGTGTGTGGGTCGTGTGTTTGTGTGTACAGCTGCTGTTTAAACCTTCAGACTACAACACAACGTTCCCCCAGGGAACGGCTCTGCACACTGCGCTCTGATTGGTCCAACCTGAGAGGATGAAGAGAATAAATGTTAGAATAATTGAAACCAGAAATCTAGTTTGTGTCTACAAATGTCTCATGGGTCAACACATTATGATCATAAAAAAGCATAAAAACTTTAAAAAGCCCTTTAATGGTGGGATTGTCAAAACTCAACATGAAACTTTTCTGCACTTATAACAGTACAGCTTGTCTCAGACCTGTCCTATACAGTCTCAGTAATGGAGGAGATGGTTTATTCAACCTTACTCATATTTATATCTCCATCATCACGACACCTTGTCGCTTTTGCCCCTATTGTTGCCCCCCTGATCCCCTACTGCCCCCCCTGATCCCCTACTGCCCCATCTGATCCAATAATGCCCCACCTGACCTCTTGTTGCCCCCCAGGTGCTGAGCAGGTGCTGCTCCTGGCTCGTAGGACCGACCTGCGCCGCATCTCCCTGGACCTCCCCGACTTCACCGACATCGTACTGCAGGTGGATGACATCCGGCACGCCATCGCCGTCGACTATGACCCCGTGGAGGGCCACGTGTACTGGACGGACGACGAGGTGAAGGCCATCCGCAGGGCGCGCATCGACGGCAGTGAGGCCCAGACGTTGGTGACCACGGAGCTGAACCACCCTGACGGCATCGCTGTGGACTGGGTCGCACGCAACCTGTACTGGACCGACACGGGCACCGACCGCATTGAGGTGACCCGGCTGAACGGCACCTCCAGACGGATCCTGATCTCTGAGAACCTGGAGGAGCCCAGAGCCATTGTGCTGGACCCTGTTAACGGGTGGGTGTTTGTGTGTGTTTTGTGTTTCTCAACATTTATGAAAGTTGTGATCCACATCCACACTGTAAATGACAGTAAATTATCCCCTCCCTCCCCCTCCTTCCTCCTCGCCTCCCTTCGTCCCTCCCCCCCAGATACATGTACTGGACTGACTGGGGAGAGAACCCCAAGATTGAGCGGGCCACCCTGGACGGCAGTGAGCGTCTGGTGCTGCTGAACTCCTCCCTGGGCTGGCCCAACGGCCTCGCCCTGGACCACGCTGCTGGGAAGCTGTACTGGGGCGACGCCAAGACTGATAAGATAGAGGTGAGCCTCCAGCAGCTCTGGCTCAGCGGAGCTGGGGAGAACATCACTCTGGAACACCTTTGGTGCTAGGTAGTCTCTGGAGGGTGTGGTGTGTGTGTGTGTGAGTAATTGTTTTGCTCCACGGTTTGTTGTTTGTGGCTTGGTGTTGCTGAATGGAAGTGAAGTTAGTATTAGGGTTATAAAGTCAACAGTCTTTTTTACCTTGAAAGGTCAATTTTTTGTCTTCGTTATGTCTGGATCTATGTCTGGTGTATGTGTGCATGCGCACGTGTGTGTGTGTGTATGTATGTGTGCGTGTGTTTCTTCAAGGTCCATGTGTGATTTATAGTCTACCTGCATGCACAAGTCCCAGGGTGTCAGAGTACCAAGGTGGCCATATTTCTGCAGTCACATGCTCCATATAATATGTAAACACAGGAAGAGCCAAGCTGCATCCCAGATGACTTCTCATGGAAGATTACTTGGTGGAAATTATGGTCTGTTCACTGGGTTAGTTTTTCCATCCTCTGTCTGTCTCTTTCTGTACTTTCCCTCAGTCTTGTTTTGACGGTTTATCTTCTCTTCACACCCAGACTAGTCTGCCCTACCTAGACTAGTCTGGGTGTGGCAGGACTAGACTAGTTTGGATGTGGCTGGGCTTGGGTTGTACTAGGATAGGTAAGGTTGTTGGACTAGGCTTGGCTAGATTAGATGTGTGGTCAGAATCAGAATCAGAAAGGGTTTTAATCGCCATGAAAGTTTGCACAGACAAGGAATTTACTTTGGCAGGAAGGTGCATACACTAAACATATAGGAATCTTAAAGGTCACATGACATGAAAACTTCACTTTAGGAGGTTATTTAACATTAATATGAGTTCCCCTAGCCTGCCTTTGGTCCCCCAGTGGCTAGAATTTTCGATAGGTGTAAACCAAGCCCTGGGTGTTCTTCTCCGCCTTTGAGAAAATGAAGGCTCAAACGCTCGGTTTGAAAATCTCCTCTTATTGACGTAACAAGGAGCCAGGCTACCGCCCTTCTCTCTGCTGTGCCCGCCCAGATAATCTGGCCCGCCAATGAGGAATTGAGCTACGATTGTGCAAGGGCGAGTGCAATATCGTGTTTTCCTGCAGAGACATCATGCCATGGCTAGCAAACGAACGAAGCATAACAGTTGCTCAGTGCTTGGATGTACAAATCAACACACAAGTCTTTTTGTAGTTCCGTCATCCGAGCCTCTAAACAATCAGTATCTTAATTTTATTTTCGCTGAAAATGCGCCTACACAACTTCTGTTGTAGGCGCATTTGTTTTGTATGTCTGCGCCAAACACTTCAGCCACGACTGTTTCCTAATACAAAACTGGCCTTGCTGAAATTAAATTCTGGATCAGTACTAACTCTCCTTCGTCCAGCTACTAACCTCGGACAAGTAAGTTAACTAACGCTATATCATTTTGTAGCTTTACTGTATATGGTTACCTAGCTTGCTACCCTTAGAATGTGGCTGTAACATTAGCTCTGCAGCTAACAGCTGAGTTACTGTCGCTATGGAAAGGTAGATAGCATCAAGTATAAGTGTGAATACATATGCTGTACGTGAGTGTTGTACACTTCTTTGTTATTTGGATAAACGTTCTGCTGTTGGTGTTATGGCGCGCGCGATATCCACCTTTCCCCTCATTGAAATGACTGAGTGTGTACCTCTGCAAACCAGGGTTATCAGATGAAAATGGGCAAATTCGAGGTATTTTACAGCAACGGGGTTACAGCCATTGCGATACATCCGTTGTAAACATTAGCGCATGTTGCCGCCCCTCCGCTCCTCATTAGCATTTAAAGCTACAGACACCAAAACAGCGCGTTCTGAGGAAAGCTCCTTGTGGGACTGCTAGTAGTGGCTGTAATTCTGCACCAAGGCTGAATTTCGGGAAAGAGACTTCTGATACAGTATTAGGGGACCACTAAGGTCTATATAAAAGCATCCAAAAACAGCATGTCATGTGACCTTTAAAACTTAAATATGTGATCTAACTATACAAAAGGAACAAAGTCTAGCTGATGGTATTTAGAATAAAAAATACAATATAAAATATAAAGTAGACATAATTTACAATCTAAAAATACAAAAAATACAAATAGTACAAAAGATACAATTAGTGCAAATTGCAGTGTGGCAAGGTGTCATTGTGCAGATTGTGATTAAGTAATTAAAGTCAGTGTGAGCCCTTGGCCTTGTTGAAGAGGCCAACAGCGGATGGAAAGAAACTGTTCTTATGGCGTGAGGTCCTGCTGGACCGCAGCCTTCTGCCGGAGGGGAGTAGCTGGAACAGGGAGTGACCAGGGTGGGAGGAGTCGGCCACAATCTTCCTCGCTCGCCTCAGGGTCCTCGAGGTGTGCAGGTCCTCGAGGGTAGGCAGATTGCAGCCAATCACCTTCTCAGCAGTGCGGATGATACGCTGCAGTCTGCTCTTGTCCTTGGCAGTGGCAGCAGCGTACCAGATGGTGATGGAGGAGGTGAGGATGGACTCAATGATGGCTGTGTAGAAGTGCACCATCATTGTCTTTGGCAGGTTGAATTTCTTCAGCTGCCGTAGGAAGTACATCCTCTGTTGTGCTTTTTTGGAGGATGTAGTATGTGGTAGGGTTAGGGTTAGATTCTGACCCCTGGCCTGGATAGCACAATGGAGCCCCACAACAGAGGAGGGAAGAGGGGGGAAGGGGCAGAGGTTCCCCTCCCCCTCCTCTCTCCCCCTCCACCCCCTCTCCGTTCTGGGGCTCCTCTCCGGCCAGATGCAGCCTGCTTCAGAGGCAGCTGACAAGTGTGTTCTGTTCTGCTCTTTTCAGCCGACTCCTTCAGCTTCACCTAATGAAGGCCTCGCCATTCTCCCTCTCACGCTGAAAAGGTCTGAGGAGCGCTTGAAGTGCTAATAGGGGCGGCCCCCCTCTGCTCAGCCCTTCAGCAACTTTTCATTTAAGTTTTTCTGAAGCTGTTTTTTGTTGTTTGTTTGGGGATTTATTTATTTAATTGCATTTCTTTTACACTTTATTTTATTCTCCCAATTGCTATTGGAGATTCTAGGTTTTCCTCTCTGTTCTGTAGGAGCCTGCCTTGCCATTTAGTTGTTACTGTTTATCCCTTTTCTTATTAAAGACTTTTCTCTCTTTCTAGATGAAAACAGCGTTCAGTCTTGAATGGGACGTTTTGAAAAAGTGCCTTCTGGCATTTGGAATGCGTCAGCTCACTGCCTGAATGGTTTCCAATAGAGGTCTGAAGGCAAGCCCTCCTCCTGGCCTCTCCCCCACCCTCCTCCTGGCCTCTTCCCCACCCTCCTCCTGGCCTCTCCCCCACCCTCCCCCACCCTCTCCCCCACCCTCCTCCTGGCCTCTCCCCCCACCCTCCTCCTGGCCTCTCCCCCACCCTCCTCCTGGCCTCTCCCCCACCCTCCTCCTGGCCTCTCCCCCACCCTCCTCCTGGCCTCTCCCCCCACCCTCCTCCTGGCCTCTCCCCCCACCCTCCTCCTGGCCTCTCCCCCACCCTCCTCCTGGCCTCTCCCCCACCCGCCTCCTGGCCTCTCCCCCACCCGCCTCCTGGCCTCTCCCCCCTCCCGGCCTCTCCCCTCACCCGCCTCCCATCCTCTCCCCCCACCCTCCTCCCGGCCTCTCCCCCACCCTCCTCCCGGCCTCTCCCCCACCCTCCTCCCGGCCTCTCCGCCACCCACCTCCCGGCCTCTCCCCCACCCTCCTCCTGGCCTCTCCCCCCACACTCCTCCCGGCCTCTCCCCCCATCCTCCTCCCGGCCTCTCCCCCCTCCTTCCTTGCCAGCCTCGCCCGCCACGCTCTCCTCCCAGCCTCTCCTCCTCCCCCTTCCCTCTCTTTCTGCACCGCTGACAGGGCCTCTTCCTCCTCCCTCCTCCCTCTCTTTCTGACAGGGCCTGACTCAAAAGAGCTCTTTCTTTTTTTCTCCTCTTTTTTCTTGTTGCTAAGTGAATAGCCTCAGGGTCTGAAGACGTCTGCCATTGTTCCTGTTTGGTGTGAGGGGAGACGGCCTCAGTGGTGCAGCTAAATGTTTGTCATCTTCACACCTAGCCGAGTCCGTCATGCTATGGGTGCGTTTCAGTCCTGATTTAGACTGAAGTAGCAGACTTTGGCAAGGGTTCTCTGGCGAGATGCCTCCTGCCTTAAATAAATAGTATTTCAGGGAAGCTGGAGGAAGTTGAAGTGTCGTCAGTACAGTGTGACGTGAACAGCTACGGGGAACATTGTTGTTTTCCTACGCTAGACTGGCCTCAGAGTTTTGATATATGATCTAACCCACACACAGTATGTATATTCATACACACACAGTATATACATTCATACATATATATATATATATATATATATATATACACACACAGTATATACATTCATACATATGGCATGTTCATGTATCAGTTTGAGCTTCTCAGTTTGAGAGGCTGTTCTCTGATCAGGACAGTACAGAGACCCAGCACCTCTCTGCTACAGCAGGCTGGAGTCTGATCAGGACAGTACAGAGACCCAGCACCTCTCTGCTACAGCAGGCTGGAGTCTGATCAGGACAGTACAGAGACCCAGCACCTCTCTGCTACAGCAGGCTGGAGTCTGATCAGGACAGTACAGAGACCCAGCACCTCTCTGCTACAGCAGGCTGGAGTCTGATCAGGACAGTACAGAGACCCAGCACCTCTCTGCTACAGCAGGCTGGAGTCTGATCAGAACAGTACAGAGACCCAGCACCTCTCTGCTACAGCAGGCTGGAGTCTGATCAGGACAGTACAGAGACCCAGCACCTCTCTGCTACAGCAGGCTGGAGTCTGATCAGGACAGTACAGAGACCCAGCACCTCTCTGCTACAGCAGGCTGGAGTCTGATCAGGACAGTACAGAGACCCAGCACCTCTCTGCTACAGCAGGCTGGAGTCTGATCAGGACAGTACAGAGACCCAGCACCTCTCTGCTACAGCAGGCTGGAGTCTGATCAGGACAGTACAGAGACCCAGCACCTCTCTGCTACAGCAGGCTGGAGGAGTTTGGCTGAACAATGACTAGGTGAGAAGAATATGCAGATACACAGGGTAATTTAATTTACCTATTGTTTTGTGGTTGGGTGTGTGTGTTTAGCATGTTTGGCCACACATGGCCGTGGTGGCTTCATGCTCTCTTGGGTTAGGGTTAGCCTCTTGGTACAATGTGGCTGCCTCTGAACTCTGGAGGTTGTGGAAGATGGAGGTTGTGGAAGATTGACTTTGTGAACGAGCTCCAATATCGGCCTCTTTCCTCTCTGAGACCTGCCCATCTGAAAGCAGGCTGGATGAGGCTGGATGAGGCTGCATGAGCCTGGATGAGGCTGGATGAGGCTGCATGAGGCTGGATGAGATTGGATGAGGCTGGATGAGGCTGCATGAGGCTGGATGAGGCTGCATGAGGCTGGATGAGGCTGCATGAGGCTGGATGAGGCTGCATGAGGCTGCATGAGGCTGCATGAGGCTGCATGAGGCTGGATGAGGCTGCATGAGGCTGCATGAGGCTGGGTTTGTGTAGGTTTTCAGCTGCGAGGGAATTGTGGTCTTTTATTCCGGTCTCACTGTTTTAGCCTTTTTCTGAAGAATCTGACTCCCCTTGCAACCTGCACACCACCACCCTCCCTTCCCCCCCTCCCTCCCTCCATCACCCCACTGCTGGAATCCTCTGATGTTGCCGCGATGTACCTCCTTCAAATCTCATAACCCTCCCTCCCCCCCTCCTCTCCCTCCTCCCCCTCCCTCCTAGCAGTGTATGTACTGGGGGGGCAAAGGGGGCTAGCTGTGTATGTGCTGGGGGGGCTAACAGTGTATGTGCTAGGGGGGCTAGCTGTGTATGTGCTGGGGGGGCTAGCAGTGTATGTAGGCAGTCAGTTGGCTGAGCGGTTAGGGAATCGGGCTATTAATCAGAAGGTTGCCGGTTCAATTCCAGGCTGTGAAAAAACAACGTTGTGTCCTTGGGCAAGGCACTTCACCCTGCGTGCCTCGATGGAATGTCCCTGTACTTACTGTAAGGTGCTCTGGATAAGAGCATCTGCTAAATGACTAAATGTAATGTGCTGGGGGGGGGCTAGGGGAGCTAGCAGTGTATGTGCTGGGGGGGCTAGTAGTAGTAGCATGCTGAGGTCATAATAATTGTATTTTATTCGTTTTTCATTCATATTTTTTAAGACGGATGGATCTATTTCCTTTAATTTCTTGTGTGATGCTGAAGTGTATTTAACAAGTCCACCGTGGTGTCTTACTCCCCCAGGAAGGTTTCATCGTTTAGTTTCCTCCACACAAAAGCTTCCCATTCAGAGAAAGTCTGTATTGAGAACAGGAGCTGGGCAGCTGAGGCCATGATGGGTGCTTGCCTCCTCCCTGAAAGAGATCAATAATGTTTCCTTAAAGCTCTCTGCTCCCGGGCCATGGACACATTGTTGCTGGCGGGAGCCGTGAAACCTGATTTGTGGAGGATTTTCCAGCAAGGGGCCTCCCTCTAAAACACTGGCCAGGCTAGTGACAGCTTTAGTGGCCGATCCGGACCTTTCCCTGGGAGACACAAGGAGACAGCAGAGAAAGTTGCACAGCAACACAGAAGCTATACTCTAGTGTAACATATCACATGTACAAATGTATAGAATATATGTTCACATACAGGAATCCGGTGTAGTCTGGGGTAACCTGGGGCAGTCTGGGGTAGCCTGGATAGTCAGGGGAACCGGGGGTAACCTTGGGTAACCTGGGGCAGTCTGGGGTAACCTGGGGTAGTCTGGGGTAACCTGGGGGTAGTTGGGGTAGTTTGGGGAAACCTGTGAAAACCTGGCATGGCCCAGCCTCAAGGCAGTGTTTCACTTTGTGTACAGGTCCTGAAACAGACTGCTCTCATTATGAGAGTGTGTGTGTGAGGATTGAGTCTAGGGAATGGGAACACATGTAGCGCATTAGTCAGACGTGTCCAATAAAAGGCGTCTGTTAGCGTGTGTTGTTGTGGTGAGCTAGTAGCAGCCATCACTGAGAGCTGCACCCAGTCAGCCTCGCTGAGAGGAGAGAGATCTGCTAACAGAAACACAAGGACTCCACCATGTCCACCTTGTCCAGAGAGCCAGGCAGTTAGTTGCCTGGTAACTGTTTGTTTTTCATACAGTTGCTCTGTTGCTTCTCTTTGTATACATGTGGAAACGCGCACACACACACACACACACACAGTGAGATCTTGAGACTTTGCTGTGCCAAGCTCTTAGGATGTACAGCCGTTTGAGAGAAATAAAAGACACCTGAATGTGGTCATATTTTCCACACTCATCTGCCAGCTCTCTCCTGTCCAAGAGCTCCCCTGAGTTACCTCTCTCTCTTTCCCAATCTCTTTCTCACTCTCACGCCAGCGTGTTATTAGGAAATACTGATCTGTGATTCACATTCGGCTGGGCTGGCTAGAAAGCTGCTCTGAGGTTGATTAACCAGGTCTGAATGTCCAGAGAGCAGCTCAGTGGTTGATTCATCAAGTCTGAATTTCCAAAGAGGCCTTTAAGTGCATTTCCAAGATGGCTGCCTGGCTGTACTGATGGTTAGCAGATGTTGGCTGTTAGTCCGTGTGTCAGAGAGAGTGTTAAATGGATGCAGATTTCCCATGCATTCAAAGTTCATCAGGATTTCGTGTTTGCTCAGGAAGAGGACTGTTAAGATTGTTTAGCTGTCTAACTGTAGATTGTGCACATGCTTTGGAGTGTCTTGAATAGACATTGCTATACAATGCTTTCTCCTCATCTTAAAGGCAGGGTAGGTCATGTTGTTGAGAAGTACTTTTTGTCATATTTGCTGAAATAAACTTCACATCCTGACAGCAACCAATACATCTAAAGATCTGACAGTAAATGAAATCAGTCCAATATCTGTGGGCGTTGCAGGACTGTAAAAAACAAGACCAATCATTAAGTTCATACCGACCTTAATGACTGGACGGCATTCGGACCAAATGCAATGATTGGACGGGCTACTTGTCCGTCTACCTCCCGGCAATAGGCAGCGTTCATGTGTTTTGGTGGAGTGGCTTTGAAGGGAGAGGTGGGATATTTTGGTTTGAATCCTTTAGAACTCTAGCTATAATTGTTAGTCTCACAAAACTTACTGATCCTGCCTTTAATAGATCTGCACCATAAAAAACATTGCCCCAGCCTCAGCCCCAGCCCTAACCCCAGCCTCAGCCCTAGCCTCAGTTCCAACCTGGAAGAGGGGAAGAGGACGGTGAGGGGGAGAGAACAAGCAGCAGGTTCTATGTGAACGTACTGGTGGTGAGGGGATATGGTGAGGTGCTGTGGTGTTATGGTGAGGTGTGGTTACATGTTGTGGTGTTATGGTGAGGTGTGGTTACATGTTGTGGTGTTATGGTGAAGTGTGGTTACATGTTGTGGTTTATGATGAGTTGTGGCAGTGGTTACCATATTTTTCGGAAGATAAGCCGCATTTTCTATAAGACGCACCCCACCGAATGGAAGCTTTGTGTTTGTAAATCGGAGTACCTGCCGCACTGGAATATAGGCCGCACTTTAATCGGGAACAACGATACTATAGCGCCGACTAGCGTTGAGCGGAACAATGTTCACGAGGGAGGGAGAGAGGAGAGAGAGAGAAATGTTTATTTCTCCAGACGCACTCTTCCATTGGATAGCTTGGATAGCCATATAACTAGACAACATTCCCAATCTATGGAACGCTGAGTTAGTCAAAATTAAATAAATAAATAAATAGGTAAATAAATAGATAAATACATACATAAATAAATATGGCTATGAAATTAAAAAAAGATGGTAATAAATATATAAATATAGCATTATATAATTATATAGCTGAATCCATTTACCGACATCAATAAATAAATACATTTATTTATTTCAAAATGACGTTTTTGTAAAGACAACATTTATTTATTTAATGGGACTTTTATTTCCTAATGCCACATTTATAATTTTTTTAGACTTTTACACACCACATTATTTCCACATATATTTCCACACCACATTTATTTCTGTGCTGTATTTATTTCCGATCTCACATGCAAACGAGAGGGGCGTGGTTATCTTCAGATCAACGCAGCTGCACAAGATCGAAGGCAGGACACCTAGATTCAGTAGATGATGGAAGACATTACATTTACATTTATGCATTTAGCAGATGCTTTTATCCAAAGCGACATCCAAGAGAGAGCTTTAAAAAAGAGCATAGGTCACTGATCATAACAACGAGATAGCCCCAAACATTGCGAGCAGCCAAAACATGAAGCATACATTGTGAAAAACCAAATGAGTGCCAAAGGGAAGAACCATAAGAGCATGCAGTTAAACAAGTTACAATTAAACAACATGAAACTCAAAAAGTGCAAGAGTGTACCTGTAGAAAAGAAGACAAAACAACAATCAACAGTAAAATATTTCACAGCGAGACGACATTAGTCGTGTCAGAGATCGCATGCTGGCCTTATAGATCAAATTGATCAGCATGGCTTGTCAGGATGTATTATTTTGGCACACATTGTAGATTTTGTATCTCCCTTACGTTCCACTGTCTTGCGGGAGCTCTGACTGTAGAGAGAACTGTCATTTTGATCAGGTAGTGCGGCATGCAATACACGACCAGCACCCCATCTTGTATATTCTAATTATTCCTGTCTAGGAAAATCTATTATGCATTGCACATTGAATCTTTTCTGTTACTGAAGCTGTAACCTTAATTGCTGCCAAAACATTTTGAAGCCCTATACTCTTATACTAATAATTATCAATTGGAGTATTAATGGAAAAAACGAAAAAGGTACTTGAGAAAGAAGCAGACAGAAGGGTTGTGTTATGCATTTGAAGGTTATACCGTCAAACTGACTGAAGAACGAAATGACGACGTGAAAATATCAAGATAGCGTGGCTAATTGGCTGGTCAATTCCCATGATGCAAGGCGGTAAATAGTGTTAAAATTTGCTGATAAATTTGCCGTTTGTTCGAAATACAAATGTAACTTCATGAATTTCGTTTTTGTAATGTGTCTGCTTAGAATGTAGTGTTTTGTTGCGTAGTAATTGTCATTGTTGTGCTGGTTTACCATTGTAACCATGAGTTAAATCACTGTTATGTTTGATAAGAAGAGCTGGATTATAGCACTTTGAAATCATACGCAGTAATTCGCTACTTTCAACTAATAATCTGTAGTGTCACTTGGCGAGGGCCCCAGTTCTAGGCCTGGTTCTAGTCCCCCCCCCCCCCATACCGGCCTGGTTCTAGTCCCCCCCCCCCAATACCGGCCTGGTTCTAGTTCTACTAGTACTGACCTGGCTCTAGTTCTGCCCAGTACAGGCCTGGTTCTAGTTCTGCCCAGTACAGGCCTGGTGCTAGTTCTGCCCAGTACAGGCCTGGTTCTAGTTCTGCCCAGTACAGGCCTGGTGCTAGTTCTGCCCAGTACAGGCCTGGTGCTAGTTCTGCCCAGTACAGGCCTGGTTCTAGGCCTGTGTGTTGCTCTGTAACCCTAAGTGTGGGCCCATGGTGATGCATGTTCCATCGGAAGGCTCCAGTCACAGTTAGCAGAGCGTCCAGTCTGACAGAATCCAGTCTTGTCAGAATCACTGCAGGATGTTGATGTGGTATTTGTCTGTTTAGAAGTTTAGTAAACAGGAAACACATGCTGGGTCTGAAAGCTGTGCTAACCTCGTTATCTTCACATGATGCTTCAGGTCAACTCCTACCCACTACTACTAGTTAGTCTTTACTGGTCTCTACTGTGAAGACAGAGAGAGAAAGAGACAGATGACAGTGAGGCTGTGGTAGTTAGTGATGTTATTATTGGTGTCAGAGGACAGAGTGTGAAACAGAGAGGAGGGAAGGGTGGGGAGGAGAGAGAAGAGAGAGGAGAGAGAATGGAGGGAGAGATAAGAGGGGGAGAGGGGGGGAGAAAGGGGTGGAATGGTGGGGAGGGAGAGAGGAGAGAGAGAGAGAGAAAGGGGGTGAGGAGGGGAGGAGTGATGGGAAATGAAAGAGCAGTAGGGACATGCTGTTTGAATTAAGGCTTCGCTGTTCTTGGCTTTACGTGAAGACGAAACGGCAGATAAAAAGATAACATCATCTGTTGCCGAGTCGGGGCCTCTGAAGACTGGGCCAAACCTCCAGCGCAGGCCTCTAATATTTCAAAGAATCTCACATTGAATAGGGCGGCCTGGGGGGGGGGGGTCAGAATGGGTGGGGCAGGGTTCTAGGGGGAGGGTAATTGATAAAAATCTGCCAGGTAAGTGAAGTGGCAGTGTTCATCGAATGGAGGCAGTGGGCTGTGAGGTTCAGGTGTGTGCGTGTGTATGTCTGTGTGCGTTTGATTTGTTTACCTCTCTTCATGCAGTTCGGGACCGTCACCAGTGTGAATGTGTCAATGATGGCATTGAGCAATTCATCTATCTCTAAAGTTCAAAGCTTTCTTGATTTTCTTTTTCCTGCACTTTTTGTTGCTGACTTTAACAAAAAACTGGTACACTAATTAGCAGACTGGCACGTTTGTATTGACTTATTTATCCCACTCACTTCAGCTACAAGACTGTTTCTTTAATTAGTAGAGTGTTCCTTTAGTTGGCTGTTTTCCCTCCAGCTCCAAGACTGTCCTTTCCAGTTGCTGGAGTGTGACTCAGGCCCTCAGCCCGTCACAGAAGCCTGCAGATTGAATTAGTGGTGCCTGGAGACACAGAGGAGCAGAGCGCAGCTTTACAATCAGCCTCCATTGAAGCCTGACTTCTCTCTGCATCTCTGATTAGACTTTTGTGTTTTTGGTTTTGTTTGTTTTGTAACGTTTTTCCTCGGTCAAGAAAATGGGGGTTCTCACACGAGATGGAAAAGCCCTCCCTCTGCATGATTCTCCTTGACAACCAGACCAGAGACAGAGAGAGACAGCTTCGTTCATAGGAGAGGGCCATGTCTAATTGTCTCTCAGGAAATGAAAAGCATTTTTGTAAAGCAGGAACGGCTTCATGCTGGCAGGAGCGCCTCTGCATTTGTTTGGTTTGGTTTCTTGATTGGGCCCAGAACCTGGCTGGGTCAGAACTAGATAGAAATACAGCCCAGTAGAAACACAGCCCAGTAGAAACACAGCCCAGTAGAAATACAGCCCAGTAGAAATACAGCCCAGTAGAAACACAGCCCAGTAGAAACACAGCCCAGTAGAAATACAGCCCAGTAGAAACACAGCCCAGTAGAAACACAGCCCAGTAGAAACACAGCCCAGTAGAAACACAGCCCAGTAGAAACACAGCCCAGTAGAAACACAGCCCAGTAGAAACACAGCCCAGTAGAAACACAGCCCAGTAGAAACACAGCCCAGTAGAAATACAGCCCAGTAGAAACACAGCCCAGTAGAAATACAGCCCAGTAGAAACACAGCCCAGTAGAAACACAGCCCAGTAGAAACACAGCCCAGTAGAAACACAGCCCAGTAGAAATACAGCCCAGTAGAAATACAGCCCAGTAGAAATACAGCCCAGTAGAAATACAGCCCAGTAGAAACACAGCCCAGTAGAAATACAGCCCAGTAGAAATACAGCCTAGCATCTCATCCATCTGTGTCTGGCCTCAGAATGTCACAGCCTGTTTTCACAACAGAGTTGTTGTCTTGTTTGACTCCTCAGACATTTATTTGTTGCCAACCTGAAATGTCTATCTTCGCAGAAACATTTTCTAATACTTGTTCAGATGTTTGCTTATAGTGGTTATGGTTTCCCGCGATTACTGTTTGTTTGAGCAGTTCACACAGCCTGGAGGCGTGTGTGTGTACGAGTGTGTGTGTGTGTGTGTATGAGTGTGTGTCTGACCTCAGCAGGTCTGTTCTGGGATAATTAGCCGAGGCAGCTGGGCTGCCTGAGCATCACAGAGGGGCCTGTGTCCACTGGCAGCCATGCGTTTACCCACACAGTCCCAGGACCCCCCCCCCCCCCCCCAGGATACCCAACCCCTCCCCCCTACCTCCTATTCCCTACCCTCTCCCTCCTACCCCCTACCTCCTATTCCCTACCCCCTACCCTCTACCTCCTACCCCCTAACCTCTACCTCCTACCCCCTCCCTCCTACCCCCTACCTCCTATTCCCTACCCCATAACCTCTACCCCCTATCCCCTACCCCCTGCCCTCTACTGCCTACCCCCTGCCCTCTACCCCCTAAGCGCCTTTCTCCGCCCACTATACCGTACATTGCAAGCATTTAAACGCGCAATTAAATGGGCCCCCTTCTTTCTTTCTATCATGGATCAGCCACCAAAGTCAAAACAGCGATGACTGTTTGACATGATCCTGATGCCAATATTTGTAATGTAGCGAGGAGTTTAACAACTGCTGGAATGGAATGTGAACGCTGAGTCGGAGATTCGATGTCATCTTTGATTTCTTCCAGTAACTGTAATATTGCATGGCTGCTTAATCTGTAACGCGTAATGATTTTGTGTTCACTCAACTCAAAAAGTGTGAACATCCTTGTCTTCCTCGCCTATGTCTTCGTCTTGCTCGGGTTACGGCAGGAGGCATATGCGCATCCTGGTTTATGCCTGTTTTTAACAGACGGAGAATTTTCACTGAAAAATAGAGGTGCGCTTTCACAGGCGGTTTTTGTACATACCGCAGAATACATAATTAGGTGCACTTTACGCATCCCCTCCCATCTCTTTATGGGAAACTCCCACTTTCCCCTTGACCCTCCCGTGAATGCAAATGCATGACACGGTATTTTCAGTTCCCGCGACAGGCAGTCTGCGCTTTTACCTCAGTGCGGCGTGTTTGTACATACCTCGCCATTCTTTTTACACGCAAATTGCAAAACAAATACGCCTGAAGTGGGCGCAAAAGCGTTAGTACATGAGGCCCTCAGTGTGCAAGCCCTAACCTTAACCCATGTCTGGAGACGCTGAAATACTCCTGCAGCTGACATCAGTTAGCTCAAATCTACCAACATGCAGCTATTTGCAGCCTCTGTAACAGTAATGCAGGCTCAGGGTTGAGCAGACTGTAATTGCTGCTTTCAGAGAAATGAGACACAAGCCTGTCCTCCCTCCCTCCCATCTTGTGTGTGTGTGTGTGTGTGTGCATGCGGGGGGGTGTGTGTGGTTCCTCATGTTCCTCATGTTTTTGTTTTTGATTGGCTGTATAACTTGAGACAGCTCTCAACTTATTCTCAACAATTTCAAACCCTGCCACCTTGTACAGACCTTGTGTGTGTTTACCTCAGTAAGCGCTCTCCCCGCCCCTCAGGTGATGAACGTGGATGGCTCTGACAGGAGGGTGCTCCTGGAGGACAAGCTGCCCCACATCTTTGGCTTCACGCTGCTAGGAGACTTCATCTACTGGACTGACTGGCAGCGCAGGAGCATCGAGAGGGTGCACAAGACCCAGGCCATACGAGAGATCATCATCGACCAGCTGCCCGACCTTATGGGCCTGAAGGCCACCAGGGTCACAGAGACCTTTGGTAAGGGGGAGGAGGAGGAGCAGGAGGAAGAGGAGGAGCGGGAGAACGAGGGGGAGGAAAAGGGGGAGGGGAAGGAGTAGCAGGAGGGGGAGGAAAAGGAGGAGGAGGAGGAGCAGGAGGAAGAGAAGGGGGAGGAGTAGCAGGAGGGGGAGGAGGAGCGGGAGGTGGAGGAATAGCAGGAGGAGCAGGAGAAAGATGAAGAGGAGGAGCAGGAGGGGGAGGAGCAGGAGAAGAGGAGGAAGGGGTAGAGGAGATAGTGGAGGAGGAGGGGGATTGAAAGTAGGGAGAGGTACAGGGAAATGATGGAGGTTAAAAGTGAAGGAGAGGGTGTAAGTAGAGAAGAAAAGGAGAGGGATAAGGGATGGTGTGGTTTGATGAGGGGATGTCCACTAAGACCTTTGGTGAGGCCAAGGACAAGTGTTTGATAAGAGACCTGTGGAGAGATAGTAGCTACACATGCAGTGGTGCTTCAAATAGGGATGTACATCTACACACACACACAGAACAAAGTTACACTGACCTATCACCATTCCCCCCCCCCCCCCCCCCCCCCCCCATCCAGGTACCAACGGCTGTGCGGAGGTCAACGGGGGTTGCAGCCACCTGTGTTTTCACCGTCCGCAGGGTCTGCGCTGCGCATGCCCCATGGGCCTGGAGCTGCTGAGCGATCTGCACACCTGCGTGGTGCCTGAAGCCTTCCTCCTGTTCACCAACCGGGCCGACATACGCAGCATCTCCCTGGGCACCAACAGCAACGATGTGGCCATACCACTCACCGGCGTCAAGGAGGCCTCCGCACTCGACTTTGACGTCTCCGAGAACCGGATATATTGGACCGATGTCAGCACCAAGGTGAGGGGAGGAGGAGAGGGAGGTGGAGGAGGAAGAGAGGGAGGAGGAGGAAGAGAGCAAGAGGGAGAAGGCGGAGGAGGAGAGGGAGGAGGAGGATAGGGTGGTGGAGGAGAGGGAGGAGGAGAGGGAGGTGGAGGAGGAAGAGAGGGAGGAGGAGGAAGAGAGCAAGAGAGAGAAGGAGGAGGGGGAGAGGGAGAAGGAGGAGGAGGAAAGGGAGGTGGAGGAGGAAGAGAGGGAGGTGGAGGAGGAGGAAAGGGAGGTGGAGGAGGAGGAGAGAGGAGGTGGAGGAGGAGGAAGAGAGGGAGGAGGAGGAAGAGGAGGGGAGGTGGAGGAGGAAGAGATGGAGGAGGAGGAAGATAGCAAGAGGGAGAGGAGGAGGAGAGGAAAAAGGAGGAGTTTGAGTGTGGTGTGTCCTCTTGCTGTCCTTCAGACGATCAGCAGAGCCTTCATGAACGGAAGCTCTGTGGAGCACGTCATCGAGTTCGGCCTGGATTACCCAGAAGGCATGGCGGTGGACTGGATGGCACGGAACATCTACTGGGCCGACACCGGCACCAACAGGATCGAGGTCTCCAGGCTGGATGGGCAGTACAGGCAGGTCCTGGTGTGTAAGGACCTGGACAACCCTCGCTCCCTCGCCCTGGACCCTGCCAGAGGGTGAGAACGACCTCCATAGGTTCACCTGGGGATCAGAGGCATGCCAAGCCATAGAGAGATACCTACAAATGTCAGAGAACAAAATTCGACCCCACTAACACCCTTCCTCCAACCAGCACTCTCCCCAACCCCAACAACAGCACCCTTTACAACCCCAACAACAGCATGTGGATTTCCTGTAGCTACAGACTACTGTGTTCCTTAAGTACACCTCACTTCTCTGGGTGTGGCTGGCCTCCTACTGCTCCTCTAACTCTTACTGGCAGGTTGTTGTCTGTGTAGCAGGAACACACTCACACATGCTCACTGCACACACACCGCACAACGCCCACACGCACACACACTTTCACACTTGCTTGTGCCAGCAGACCGCAGTCTTCACATGCCACTCTGGCGGTGATGTCATAGCCTGAGGCAGGCAGCAGTCATGCTTGTTCTCTTCTAGTAAATTTGTACAACATGTCCCTCCCCCAATGAAGTGGCAGAGAAGCCAACTGCCATTCACCAATTTACGCTCCATTCCAGTTAGTGTGGGAATGCAGACATGTGGCCTGTGGGCTGAGGGTGGTGCTTTGATGGAGGGGGAGGTGACGGGCGTAGGGAACACCGCTCCAGTGTGCTCATACCTGCCTGGTGTTCCAAGTCTTCTAGCTTCATGTTTGGTGCTTCTCAGCTTGAGGCTCATCATCCCATCCATCCCCCACTGCCAGCCCAATCCTAAAATCCTCTTGGTTGTGGTTCTGAGGCAGTGTTCTGGTTCTGAGGCAGTGTTCTGTGTCGGGTCGGCAGGTTCATGTACTGGACAGAGTGGGGCGGCAGGCCTCGCATCGCCCGTGCCCACATGGACGGCAGCAGCATCGTCACCCTGGTGGACAAGGTGGGCCGGGCCAACGGCCTCACCATCGACTACACCGACCAGCGACTGTACTGGACCGACCTGGACACCTGCATGATTGAGTCCACCAACATGCAAGGTAACCCAAACACTTTGATAGACCTGTAATTTCCTCCACCCTACTTCCTCCACCCTAAACCCTTCCTCCTCCCCCCAGGTCTTCAGAGGGAGATTGTAGTGGATGACCTGCCCCACCCGTTTGGCCTCACCCAGTACCGGGACTACATCTACTGGACGGACTGGAACCTGCGCAGTATTGAGCGCGTGGACAAGCGCAGCGGTCTGAACCGCACCGTGGTGCAGGGCCAGCTGGAGTACGTCATGGACATCCTGGTCTTCCACTCCTCCCGCCAGAACGGCACCAACCAGTGTTCCCAGGGCAACGGGAACTGTGCCCACCTCTGCCTGGCGTCTCCCTCTGGAGCCCAGTGCCGCTGCGCCTCCCACTACACCCTGGACCCCAACGGACGCAACTGCAGCTGTGAGTCCTGCATAGACTGGGTTAACCTAACCCTCTCATCCTGCATAGACTGGGTTAACCTAACCCTCTCATCCTGCATGGACTGGGTTAACCTAACCCTCTCATCCTGCATGGACTGGGTTAACCTAACCCTCTCATCCTGCATGGACTGGGTTAACCTAACCCTCTCATCCTGCATGGACTGGGTTAACCTAACCCTCTCATCCTGCATAGACTGGGTTAACCTAACCCTCTCATCCTGCATGGACTGGGTTAACCTAACCCTCTCATCCTGCATGGACTGGGTTAACCTAACCCTCTCATCCTGCATGGACTGGGTTAACCTAACCCTCTCATCCTGCATGGACTGGGTTAACCTAACCCTCTCATCCTGCATGGACTGGGTTAACCTAACCCTCTCATCCTGCATAGACTGGGTTAACCTAACCCTCTCATCCTGCATAGACTGGGTTAACCTAACCCTCTCATCCTGCATAGACTGGGTTAACCTAACCCTCTCATCCTGCATAGACTGGGTTAACCTAACCCTCTCATCCTGCATAGACTGGGTTAACCTAACCCTCTCATCCTGCATAGACTGGGTTAACCTTACCCTCTCATCCTGCATAGACTGGGTTAACCTAACCCTCTCATCCTGCATAGACTGGGTTAACCTAACCCTCTCATCCTGCATGGACTGGGTTAACCTAACCCTCTCATCCTGCATGGACTGGGTTAACCTAACCCTCTCATCCTGCATGGACTGGGTTAACCTAACCTAACCCTCTCATCCTGCATAGACTGGGTTAACCTAACCCTCTCATCCTGCATAGACTGGGTTAACCTAACCCTCTCATCCTGCATAGACTGGGTTAACCTAACCCTCTCATCCTGCATGGACTGGGTTAACCTAACCCTCTCATCCTGCATAGACTGGGTTAACCTAACCTAACTCTCTCATCCTGCATAGACTGGGTTAACCTAACCCTCTCATCCTGCATAGACTGGGTTAACCTAACCCTCTCATCCTGCATAGACTGGGTTAACCTAACCCTCTCATCCTGCATAGACTGGGTTAACCTAACCTAACCCTCTCATCCTGCATAGACTGGGTTAACCTAACCTAACCCTCTCATCCTGCATAGACTGGGTTAACCTAACCCTCTCATCCTGCATAGACTGGGTTAACCTAACCCTCTCATCCTGCATAGACTGGGTTAACCTAACCTAACCCTCTCATCCTGCATAGACTGGGTTAACCTAACCCTCTCATCCTGCATCCCCTGATCATACGGCATACACGGATAAATGGATTGATTGAAAGATTGATTGAAAAATGTATCGATCTTAATGTTAAATCAGCAGTCTTGGCTGGTGAAGGGCTATGGTTAGGTCCTGTCTGTTCCTGTTGCAGAGCTCCGTCTCTCCAGAGACCCTGTTTACATTCTAGTGAGCTGATGACTTCCTGAGTCATGGGGCACTGGCTGGGATTGGTGTGTGTGTCTGTGTGTGTAGGTGTGAGTGTTTATTTTTGGACCCCTGACCTCTGTCCCAGCCCTACCGGCCTAACCCCAACCCTAACCCCAAAACTAAACCCAAAACTAACCAAACAGTCACTGTTCCGGCCATCCCTATATTCACCCACTTTTCTCCTCTTCCACCTCTCCCCCATCACCCTCCTATATACTCATCCCACCTCCTTGCTCCTCTCCTTTCCCCTCTCTCCTCCCCTCCTCCAGCTCCCTCCAGCTTCCTGCTGTTCAGCCAGAAGACCTCCATCAGCAGGATGGTTCTGGGGGAGCAGAGCCCGGACATCATCCTGCCCATCCATGTTCTGAAGAGTGTTCGGGCCATCAGCTATGACACCCTGGAGCAGCTGCTGTACTGGGTGGACGGGCGGCAGAACATCCGCCGTGCCCGCGACGACGGCACGCAGGTCAGAACCTGAACCATCGTGTTCCTCCCAGTCAGTAGACAAGTCTTACTTTATATTAGCTTATTGTTATCTTAACATTATGATATTATTTATATCAAATTGATTTATATTAAGAAAACAATAAGGTAACATGAGGTAATACTTGATCTACTGATTGGGATGATCATATGCCAGTGGCAATGTCCATAACTGATAGATGAAGTTAGTGAAAGCATCACAATACACATCTGTTTATACAGTAGATGTGTAACATTTTCCCTTGCTGTTCCTCCATTCTTCCCTCACTCCCTCCATCGCTGTCCTCTCTTCCCTACATCTCTCCTTCTCCTCCTCCTCCCCCCCCAGTCCTCCGTGGTGGTGTCCACCCTGCCTCCAGCCCCCCAGCAGAGCTCAGAGAAGCAGCCCCATGACCTGAGTGTGGACCCATACAGCCGGCGCCTGTACTGGACATGTGAGACCACGAACACCATCAACGTCCAGCATCTGGATGGGGAGGCCCTGGGGGTGGTGCTCAGGGATGAACACGACAAGCCCCGAGCCATCGTCGTCAACGCAGAGAAAGGGTGAGGGGGGGGGGGGGGGAGCATGGTTGATTGCAGGATTACGGAATGAATCTCAGCACATCTTCCAATGCCTTCAAATACTTGACGTACATTTGGTTCAGTTGGTGCAGCTAGTAGAAGTGATATTATCTCTGAAGTGCAAACCCAGCCCACCCAGTGTGTCAGGAGAAGCACATCAAATACACCAGGACTTGAACTAAAGCTGTTTTGGACCTGGTCTGGAGGAGTGGAAGGTTCTGAAAGGTTCTGGCTGAACTAGGCCTGTCACTCCACCCCTCTACGCTGTGGTTGAAGCAAATGTTGTTTTGAATGTGGTGGACTTGGAAATAAAAAGCAGAGGGAATTCAAAAAATGAAAAAATATGCAGGGACCAAAATAGTTCCTTGTGTTTCTTTATGAAATGTTTCAGAAGGATGCCACTGTGTAAATATAGTCCAGTTAGCTCTGCTGATCTGGGTGGGAAGGTCCTCCAGCAGGGTAATTAGTGGGTGATCAGGTGAGGGGGGTGTTGAGGGCAGTTAGGAGTGGGAGGGGCTGTGGACATGGATGGGAGTGGCTGTGGACAGAGTTTATTTGCTCTTGATCGGCCAGGGAACCACAGGACCTCAGAGAGCAGGAGACAGGAGGAGGCAACCATGTGTGGAACAGATGGTGGCTGTTTGGGTGCTCTCCTCTTTGCCTTGGCTCCTCCTCCTCTCCTTTCCTCTCCTCTCCCCTCCTCAGGGAGGTTGGAGGCCTCCTCTGTAACACCGTGGTTCTACTGCTGAAACGTCTTTCTACTAGTGAGTCCCTACTCTGAATGGGAGAGACAGGAGCCAGACAGATCTGAATGACTAACAGATGAGAAGCTGTGTTGTCTGCCGAGATCTCCTGCAAACAACAGTTGGAGAGTGCCGATCAAGACTGATAGAAGCTGACATGTTATAACCCAGGACAGTCAAGCTGTCAAGACTGGCAAGCTGTCGTCCTCCAGACACAGGCCAAGCAGACTTCACACTCAGTTTCCTCTCAGTTTACTCTTATAATGTTTACGGTTCTGTTTTCTAACCCTGTTTTGTCTCCCCCTCCCTCCCTCTATCCATCCCTCCCTCTATCTCTTGCTCCATCCATCCCTTCCTCCATCCCTTCCTCCACCCATTCCTCCCTCTATCCATCACTCCCTCTATCCTTCTGTCCATGCCTCCCTTCCTCTATCACTCCCTCTATCCCCTCCCTTTGTCTCCCTCTGTCTCCCTCCCTCCCTCTGTCTCCCTCCCTCCCTCTGTCTCCCTCCCTCTGTCTCCCTTCCTCTGTCTCCCTCCCTCCCTCTGTCTCCCTCCCTCTGTCTCCCTCTGTCTCTCTCCCTCCCTCTCCCTCCCTCCCTCTATCCCCTCCCTTCCTCTATCCCCTCCCTTCCTCTATCCCCTCCCTCCCTCTGTCTCCCCCCCTCCCTCTGTCTCCCCCCCTCCCTCTGTCTCCCTCCCTCCCTCTGTCTCTCTCCCTCCCTCCCTCTATCCCCTCCCTTCCTCTATCCCCTCCCTTCCTCTATCCCCTCCCTCCCTCTGTCTCCCTCCCTCTGTCTCCCTCCCTCTATCCCCTCCCTTCCTCTATCCCCTCCCTCCCTCTGTCTCCCTCCCTCCCTCTGTCTCCCTCCCTCTGTCTCCCTCCCTCCCTCTGTCTCCCTCCCTCCCTCTGTCTCCCTCTGTCTGTCTCCCTCTGTCTGTCTCCCTCCCTCCCTCCCTCCCTCTATCCCCTCCCTTCCTCTGTCTCCCTCCCTCCCTCTGTCTCCCTCCCTCCCTCCCTGTAGGTACATGTACTTCACCACCATGCAGGAGCGCTCAGCCAAGATCGAGGGGGCGTCTCTGGACGGGACGGAGCGAGAGTCTCTGTTCACCACGGGGCTGATTCGGCCTGTCTCCCTAGCGCTGGACAACAAGCTGGGAAAGCTGTTCTGGGTCGACGCCGACCTCAAACGCATCGAGAGCAGCGACCTCACCGGTGAGCACACCAACATTGAGTCAAAACATCAAATATTGTTGATTTAAAAAATATAAATGCTTACATTTCAATACAATTTAAAAGTGTAAGAGAGAATGAATTAAGAAGAGTACATTCGTATAAAATAGAAAACAGGGTAGACTGGACTGCAAATCTGCTGAGCATGGAAATGCTGCCACTCTGTCTCTAATGGGACACAACCTGGTCTAGTGGCTTATGTTGCCCCCTATGGTTCACATGCAGTACTACAGTCACAGAAGGTGTAGCTTCTCGTTTCCTGGTGTCTGTTTATCCTCAGCCTGACACCTGGCTGGGCTGGGGAGCTAGGGGGCTGGGCAGGGGGGCTGAACTGGGGGCTGGGCAGGGGGGCTGGGCTGGGGGGCTGTGTTGGGGGGCTGGCTGGGGGGCTGTGTTGGGGGGCTGGGGGGCTGGCTGGGGGGCTGTGTTGGGGGGCTGGCTGGGGGGCTGTGTTGGGGGGCTGGACTGGGGGTCTGGCTGGCTGGGGGGCTGGGCTGGGGGACTGTGCTGGGGGGCTGGCTGGGGGGCTGCTGGAGAGCATGGTCTGTGAAGGGTAGGGGCCTCATGTATAAAAGATTGCGCAGCTTACATACCAGAAGATGGCGTACGGCCAAAACTTGAAGTACCTACGCACAGAAGTATTCACATGTATAAAACCAGTCGTACCCCAGGTCCTGCGCACCTTTCCTTTATAAATCACAATCAACGTGAGATTGACCGCACGTGAACGAGCCACTGACCCCGCCTTGCCTCCTCCCATAAATGAATATGCAGATGGCCTATAAATGTGCCCCTGAGGTCATCTCTCTTTGTCTGAATTAAAATGGCTAAACACACAAAAAAGATACATTCTAGGTGGAGGCGAGGAAATGTGTCCTGTTTGGTGGCCTGTCATCATATATTAGCAACAAAAGAAAGTTGGCTGAGCGGAAAACTGTCACTAGGGCCGTAAATGCTGTGGGCTCGGAGAACCTGACCATGGCAGGAATTAAGAAGAAATGGTCCGATGTAAAACTCTAAATAAAGAAACATGCCTCCTGTTTATCTTGGATGAGCCAGAGTCAGGCTCACAGAGACAATTGTATTTTCCCATGCCAATCTTGTATAGTTGTACAGCACAGCGAGTATATATTTCATGTTGTAAATAATCCGTGCTGCGTGCAATATTAACCATCTACAGACGGTGACATGCATTTCCTGAGTGATTTTGTAGTTCGTTTGACACCCTCAAGTTTAACAGAAGTTATTAAGTGGTGGCGGATTAAACAGTTAATAGCATTTCCCCATTTTGATGTGAATCATCCACATCAATGATCCAACTTTTATTAGCGGAGGTAATTATGTTTTTTGAATAGTCAACGTCATAGATGTATGACAGTAACTGTAGTCGAAACTTGATTTTGTAATGTTTGGTGAGTTTCGGCACTTTTCAGTTTGCCAGAACCAGACAAGACTTTGCGGACGGCCCGCACATTCTCACGTCTGCTCAAAAGTTTCTGTGACGGCCCGCACATTCTCACGTCAAGTACATTTTTATACATCACACCGTATGCGTGAAAACCAGCATACGCAAGCTTACCGTGTGTACGCACCGTTTATACAGGAGGCCCCAGGCCTTGTTTGGTCTCACATGTCTGCCATCAATCCAGCATACCTGGCTTCAAGCCAGCATACCTGGCTCCTGGGAGGAGGGAACTACTCTGGCTCTTCATCTGAGCCTGTCTGGTTAGGAGGAGCCAGGGGGGAGGACCAAGCAGTCAAAACAATACGCCATCTGGGACCAGTTATTTCAAAGTTCAAAAGTTTCATAAACTGTAAGATTGTCAGTGTAATATTTTCATTAATAATACAGTCTAGTTTACATTTAAGCAGATGCTTTTAACCACAGCGCCATACAGGTGTGTGTGGGAAGGAACCCAAGTCCCCTTCTGATGATGTCACCCTCCCTGCAGGAGCCAATCGCATCGTGCTCCAGGACTCCAATATCCTGCAGCCTGTGGGGCTGACCCTGCTGGGGGAGCACCTGTACTGGATCGACCGGCAGCAGCAGATGATCGAGCGCGTGGACAAGCTGACGGGCGATAAGCGGACGAGGATCCAGGGACGCATCATCTACCTGACCAGCATCCACGCTGTGGAGGACATGGAGCCAGCAGAGTTTGGTACGCCCCCGTGGATTAGGCTTAGATTAGAATCTAACACTGTATAGCAATTGTCGTGAAAAATCTTCTACGTCTTCAATCAATATCAACATTTTAAAACAGCACTGAAACTTAGCAAAGTTTGACGCAAAGTGTGACAGAGATTCCAACAAACGTGAGCAAGATCCAGGGATCAGACTGAAGTTTTCTCTGGACATTTCACTTTTAAAGTGTTTTCCCCATTGTATGGTAATATAGTACAATATTTGTTGGTTACATATACATTAGTTATTCTTACCCAGTGGGTCCCTTGTCTTAGGGGATTCAAATTACAGGTACTTTCCTTCATAGACAAATCTCCCAATTTAGGCCCACTCTCACCTTTAACAGCTAGCTGCACTAGGCTCCTGGGCGTAAGGCCACAAATATGTCTCATAAGTTATAGCTGGGCTTCCTGGTTCTTTATGGACGCACACACATATTATTGTCCCCCACTCAGCCCCTAATTATCCAGATCTTCATATTGTGGGCTTTATTTCTTCTACCATTGTCTAGGGATAATAATAATCGGTCAACAGCTTTGCATCTGGTTTCCAATAATATAGCATGTACTAAAAGTGATTACAAGTTTCATTAAATCCATAATCATTACCCATCTTCATAAATACAACAGTGTGATGTCTACAACACAATGTGGATAACAGTTGAAATTAGTGATGTAACGATGCACTTGGTTCACGATTCGATACATATCACGATACTGGGTTCACGATGCGATACATATCACGATACTGGGTTCACGATGCGATACATATCACGATACTGGGTTCACGATGCGATACATATCACGATACTGGGTTCACGATGCGATACGCATCACGATATTAAAAATTTCTATAATTGTCTTTGTCGTACATACAACTTGGATGGGATCAAACATCGTATTGTCATATTGCCATAACTCTACGATACATCTTGTTCAATTTTTGCATTGTGATATATTGTGCCACGATATATTGTTGCACTCCTACAGTAGATATATTGTTACACCCTACAGTAGATATATTGGTACACTCCTACAGTAGATATATTGTTACACTCCTACAGTATAGTGTAACCTCTAGTTGAAATGTTTGTTAGCTGTGTGTGTGGCTGTCATGTGTGTGTTAATAATAGTGTCAATAATAATAACTGACTAAATATGATCAACAGTTTTATCATATTCAGAAGCCAGGGGTCCGTTTTTCGTACGCCGCTTATTAGATTGGAGATCTAATGGCACATCCAAGATGACATCATCTTGGGTTAGATCTGGCTAATTAGGTTCTTCAAACACCCTTATTGTTTATGATTAGTATAGCTGGATTGAGTTATGCGTTGGTCTAAAAGGGGGTATGTATCGATAGTAGAAACCTTGATCAGCAACGCATTGGCTGCTCACCATGGACAAAAAGAGCGCCCTGTTTTTTTCCAGCCAACAGAGCAACAGCAACAGCTTGCTCGAAGGTTACTCCGAATTTGAAGATTTAATCAGAACGGCAGGGAACACCTCAGTCTACAGAATCCAGGAGAGGGCTGGCAAAAAGTAGCAGACCAAATTAAATGTATAGTAGTGACCACGTTAGATGTTTTATCGCCTATTACAGTAGGCCAGGCCTATTTGTTTTTGTATTTGCTTATTTTCATAATTACACTGTTTATCATCTTTAATGTCATATAGCCTAATTTAATGTGGTTCCAACAAATTAATGATGTAAATGACACCCTCACGAGAAAACCGATGTCCGCTGTCTCTCAAAAAGTATAGTAGCCTGTCTCGCGGTGCTAAATTATGTCTATCACGCAATGCACGATTAATTCGGGTTCATGTTAAATTCTGCTAAATATTCTTGCACCTTCTGCAACAGGTTGTTGTCGGAAAAACGGACAAGACATGTCTGTGACAGACTTCCTGTATCACCTCTTCTTATGAAGTTGCAATTAAATCTTGTTTACATCAAATAAGCCTGCTCCCGAGCAGGTTTAAGCTAAAGGACTTGTTGCTATGACAGCAAGTTCAGAATGAGCTTCGAAGAACCGGACAATCCAAGATAATGACAAATCATCAACAATCAAATCCAGCTACGTACAGTTAGCGACGTACGAATAACGGGCCCCTGAGGCATTTGGTCTATGTCACTGTTGTTGCTGGATGGTCTGGGATGTTGAATGCTCATTGTCTTTCCCTCCAGTGTCTCATCCCTGTTCCCGTGACAACGGAGGATGCTCCCACATCTGCATCGCCAAAGGCGATGGGACGCCTCGCTGCTCATGCCCGATGCACCTGGTACTGCTGCAGGACCTGCTCCACTGTGGAGGTACACACACCACACACACATACACCTGGTACTGCTGCAGGACCTGCTCCACTGTGGAGGTACACACACCACACACACATACACCTGGTACTGCTGCAGGACCTGCTCCACTGTGGAGGTACACACACACACACACACCACACACACATACACCTGGTACTGCTGCAGGACCTGCTCCACTGTGGAGGTACACACACCACACACACATACACCTGGTACTGCTGCAGGACCTGCTCCACTGTGGAGGTACACACACACACACACACCACACACACATACACCTGGTACTGCTGCAGGACCTGCTCCACTGTGGAGGTACACACACCACACACACATACACCTGGTACTGCTGCAGGACCTGCTCCACTGTGGAGGTACACACACACACACCACACACATACACCACTCATAAACATACACCACTCGTACACACACACACCACTCATACACATACACACCACACACACACCACTCGTACACACCACACACACACACATACACACCACACACACACACACCACTCATACACACACTCAAACCACACACACAACACTCATACACACACACACACCACACACACAACACTCATACGCACACACACCACTCATACACAAATACACACACACCACACACACAGAGGACAGCCAATTAAATTACTGTGATCATTTCTCCACTCCTCCACCCCTTCTCCTCACATGTCCTCCCCCCAGAGCCCCCCACCTGCTCCACAGAGCAGTTCACCTGTGCCACGGGGGACATCGACTGCATCCCGCTGGCCTGGCGCTGCGACGGCTTCCCAGAATGTGACGATAACAGTGATGAGGAGAACTGCCCTGTCTGCTCCGCCTTCCAGTTCCAGTGTGACAAGGGTCAATGTGTTGACACCCAGCTGCGCTGCAACGGCGAGCCTGACTGTGCCGACCACTCAGACGAGCAGGACTGTGACAGTACGTTGTTCAACCTCACGATTAGCCCTTGTGATAACACCCTCATGATAACACCCTCATGATAACACCCTCATGATAACACCCTCATGATAACACCCTCATGATAACACCCTCATGATAACTCCACTCATGATAACACCCTCATGATAACACCCTCATGATAACACCCTCATGATAACACCCTCATGATAACACCCTCATGATAACACCCTCATGATAACTCCACTCATGATAACTCCACTCATGGCAACCCAACATTACCCCCCCCCCCTACACGGTTATCATCATTATTGTCATTAATAACATTCTCCTGTTGCTGCAGTCATCTGCTCTCCGGGCCAGTTCCGCTGCCTGAACAACCTGTGCATCCAGAAGAAGCAGCAATGCGACTCCTTCAGAGACTGTGCTGACGGCTCTGATGAGCTGGCCTGTGGTGAGCACAGCTCTGTGTCTGCTCTAGTCTCGTGTCTCCTCAGTGTCAGTTTCAGGTTCAGTTTCTTTATTGAACATCTTGAACATCTCAGTAGAATTAGAACATCTTATTCATCGTTTCTCTGGATCTTAGGACATAATATGTTCCAATTCTCGTTCTCTTAATAGAATGTCAGACGTTCTGTGTCCTCAGTATCTAGTAGAACATCTGACGTTCTGTGTCCTCAGTATCTGGTAGAACATCTGACGTTCTGTGTCCTCTCTATCAGAAGACTTCCTGGTGCCGTCGTCCAGCGACCTCCCTCCCCACTCCAGCACGGTGGGCCCGGTCATCGGCATCATTCTGTCGGTGTTCGTCATGGTGGGCGTGTACTTCGTGTGCCAGCGTGTGGTGTGTCGGCGCTACAAGGGGCCTAATGGATCCTTCCCCCACGAGTACATCAGCGGGACGCCCCATGTCCCACTGAACTTCATCACCCCCAGCAGCTCCCAGCATGGCACCTTCTCAGGTGGGAGAGGGGGGGAGAGAGGAAGGAGGGGGAGGAGAGGGGAGAGAGGGAGAAGGAGGGGGGAGAGAGGGAGGAGGGGTGGGAGGGGGGAGAGAGAGAGGAGGAGGGGAGAGAGAGGGAGGGAGGGAGGAGGGCATGAGAGGAAGGAAAGGAGGTAGGAGACATCATCGAAAAAACAAAATTGAGCCATTTTGAAAGGAAAAATATTTTTTATTTAAGTCTTTCACATTCTCGTTATATCCAGATGCCCTTTTACACTTTGAATGATTAAAAGGCTTTGTAACATGAATGTGTGTTGCCGTGGTGACCAGGTATCTCGTGTGGGAAGTCCATGCTGGGCAGCAGCAGCAGCGGAGCTCCGCTCTACGACAGGAACCACCTGACCGGAGCCTCCTCCAGCAGCTCCTCCAGCACCAAGGGGACTTTCTATCCTCAGGTACCTGCTGCCCCCTGACCCCACCTACCTTAGCCTGCCCCCCCAACCCCACCTACCCCTACCCACCCCACCTCGCCTGCCCCCCCACCCAACCCCACCCCACCTCACCCCCACTTACCCCAGCCTGCCCCCCCCGACCCCACTGACCACAATCTGCCCCATTTTACTCTGACCTACCCCAGCCTGCCCCCCACGACCTACCCTATCTTACCCCAGAGTGTTATATTCTCTGTGTGTCTCTCTGTAGATGCTGAACCCTCCTCCGTCCCCGGCGACAGATCGCTCCCTCTACAACGCAGAGGGCTTCTACTCCTCCAACAGCCCCTCCACTACCAGGTCCTACAGGTAGGGGGCAGCACACACATGCACTACCAGGTCCTACAGGTAGGGGGCAGCACACACATGCACTACCAGGTCCTACAGGTAGGGGGCAGCACACACATGCACTACCAGGTCCTACAGGTAGGGGGCAGCACACACGTGCTACATCACACTTGTGTTGCCAGTGGGTATCTCTCATGTTGGGAAAGACAAGTTCAACTTTATTGAGTTTAAAGTGCATTTAATGAGATGGTCGCAAATACACTTTACAGCACAGAACAGGATATGCCTAGAAGAAGGCCCAATAGCGTCAGTGTTTGAAGGGGTGGCAAAGGTGGTTTAGTGATAATATAATGGAAACACATTACCTGTTCACTGTGAACTCTCAACATCTAACTGCTTCTCAGTCTGAACCTCACAGACTGTTTGTTCCTTCCTCTAACCTGTGAAACACTTATGACTGTGCACTTCTGATCAATGATTATCTGATGGACTTGCTATATGCAATATTTGCTTGTTTTCTTTTGATAAAAGCAGCTAATAAATTACTCAAATGTCAAATGTAAAGTTGTACCCCATGTCTCCCCTGCTCCGTGAGGCCGTACCTGAAGCGCGGAGCGGCCCCCCCCACCACCCCCTGCAGCACCGACGTGTGTGACAGCGACTACACCACCAGCCGCTGGAAGAGCAACAAATACTACATGGACCTGAACTCAGACTCCGACCCCTACCCCCCGCCCCCCACCCCCCGGAGCCAGTACCTGTCAGCAGAGGAGAGCTGCCCCCCCTCCCCCTCCACGGAGCGGAGCTACTTCCACCTGTGCCCCCCTCCCCCCTCGCCCTGCACCGACTCCTCGTGACAGCTGGAGAATGTGATTCAGCCTGTAAATAATGTTTAAATACGAACATATGAGATGATTCTATAGTATTCATGCCTCCATCTTGGTGTGGTGAGAGGTGGGGGAAGGGGTCTGTCTCAGATCTCTTAAACAGTGTGAATCTTACCACTTTTCATCATGTTGCCATTGGGTGGACACCCTCCGAATTAGATTTTCGAAATAGATACATTTCTACCTATCAAAATTTGCCTGCACCTTTCAGCAGTTATAAATGTGGCTCTTAGAAAGCTGGAAACACGAGCACTCTGTAATATAGCTTTCCAAATCAAGATGAAAAATACCAAATGAGCCTCTTAGAAAAAGAATTGTAAATATTTGTAATTAAACGTAAATAATTGATTTCTTTGAGTTCATTATAGCCATGAGATGTTCTTATTAATGATTATCTTTGTGAATCTGAATTGGTCCCATGCAGAAGTTTTGTTTTCCAGTTTGCTGCTACTGTACATATATGACTATGAGTTATGGTTTTAAAAAACACTTATGATTTAAATATTACAACCAACAGTAGATCATGAAGCTATTTTACTTTTTAAACAAATTGTATTATTCTTATAGCAATGTTGCAATTGTTGTATGTAGAGCAGTATGTATGTATTCTTGTTTATATGGGAAAGTTTCAGATTTTGAAGGAGTTTCTGTCTAGAATAGATCAGAAACAGCTTCATCCTTGATGCAGTTGGTTAGGGTTAGAGGGGTCCAGGGCCGACAACCCTGGTGTTGCATCCAGACATTTACACCCTGTCACTTTATCATGTCACTGATGTATGCTATACATTGAGCCATCTCTCAGAAAATACAGTCATCCAACAATCTTAGAAATAAATGTTTTTCAATTGTCCTGAGGAAGATAGACTAATATCTCCCATATCCAGCTAGTCTCCCGTCTGTGAAACATGCTGAATGTGCCAGCTAGTCTCCCGTCTGTGAAACATGCTGAATGTGCCTCACTATGTTCTCTTAACAGGGCTGTCCTGTTAGAGTGAGCACTTACTAAAGAATGTTGTAATCACGTTTATGAAAACTACATTTTACAATTAATGAATTGCAATTAATTTAATTGTAGACCCACCACAAGAGTTCATAACATTGCATCAGGTTGTAGTGTTAAGATTTAAACTTGATGATCTACATCCCTGTTAGGAGCCCTGGTAGGGCTAGACTAGCCCGGCTAGTTCTGGTGTGTGGAGCCGATAGGAACACACACCAGCTGTTCTGTCACAGAGAGGACGGCAGAGCATCTTGTCATCCTGAGTGCTGCTCAGTGAGCCTCGCATCTCCCAGGACAGGAGACACCCACTGTGCCAGTATAGCAAGGCTCTTGAAACAAACTGTGTATTGTCTTTTGTCTGTAAATGCCTTCTGTAATTTACACTTGTGACAATTTTTGTATCAAAACATTTTATATAATAAAGGTTCTATTTTAAAGAATGTATGGTGCTTGTTTTTGTAATGTATGAAACTAAGTAGACATCAGAGACACTGACTGTCTCCCCACTTTCAAGAAAAGGCTCAAGACACACTTGTTCCAGGAGTACAACGGTACTTAGGAATGATTTGCTGGACCTGATGTTAGTTTCCTCCAGGATCACAAATTACTCTTATTGAGAGACTTGTTGCTCTAGTTGGTTAGTTGTAACTGATTTAAAATTATTGTATTCGCTGCGAAATATAATATTGTTGCTTGTTTTTTCTACAGGTACACTCTTGCTCTTTTGAGGTTCATGTTGTTTAATTGTAACTTGTTTAACTACACGCTCTTGTGGTTCTGGCCTTTGGCACTTATTTGGTTTTTACAATGTATGCTTCATGTTTTGGCTTCCCGCAATGTTGGGGCTATCTCGTTGTTATGATCAATGACCTATGCTCTTAAAGCTCTCTTGGAAGTCGCTTTGGATAAAACCGTCTGTTAAATGAATACATGTAATGTAGACGAAAATTAACACACGTTAAATTCTGTTCCTAATCCAACAAAAAGTGAACTTTAGAAATGTTCTAGAAACATTACGTATCACAATTCTTCTATAGTAGCCTAACTATTTGGGAAAGTTTATGGAAGTAGAGATGGACACACGGCACATTACTGCTGCTATAGTGCCACCATGTGGTCACGTCGAATCTCATGTAACAGCACCTCAACGCACAAGCCTTTTTGTAAATCTGCTTGTATCTCAACTCAACGAATACTTAAAAACAAATCCGTCTGTAAGGTTGTATATTCAAGAAAGACTGAACGTCGACGTTTTAACTTGGTTGACTAGCTCTAAACTTCGCCATAAACCACACAGAATCACGCCTCATCTCTGGGAATTCAAAACATCAAAACATCAAGTGCAAAACCATGAGGGATGAGACTCCTGATTCTACAAGTTGGCATGGATGTGGCAGTTAGCCCCAACTCGGCATTTAGCGCCTCGGAAATATTTTTTGAACGTTCAGCCAAGAAATTGAAACGTTGCTTTTGTTCCGCCCTCTACCTGCAGAGACGAGTTTCTAAACGCAACAAGGGAGAGGACAACTCCGTTCTCTACTCGATATGAGTCGCCAAGCGTACCGAATGGGTGGAGTTAGTGTCACACAATATTATTATTTTTAATTAATTGACCAATCAGACAAAAGGGGGAGTAAATGAATACAATTTGATTTGCACAGCAGAATGTTTACAAACCAACAAACTTAAAATAAGGCGTAATAGTTCGTGGAATTTCTGAAAGTGCAACCTCCGCTTTAACGGCGTGCAAAATATACCAAGTCGAGTGAGCGTGTGGTAATAACTGATTTTAGTTGACGTGGATCGTAACCAATAGAACCCCAGCGCTTGGTTTGATTGACAGGTACTTTACTTGTGGTGGGGGAAGGGGCCGTTGAAGTTGATGGAACCGCCATCTTGAAAAGTGCCCTCTGATGATCTACCTTTTCGCGCCTGGAAGAACCAGTTGTAAACACTTTATTTTTCTTTCTATGATTTGGAAATTTGTATATCTTTGTTTTGTTAAGACTTTAGGCAAATGGCCAAATGAACTACATGCCGGGGACTCGCCATTTACAGTTGTTTATCGGTACGTACTTGTTAGCCCTTTCACGAACCTCTTTTTTTGCCTTACTTAGCTAGTTTACTGCTAACATCTTGCTACAGTATCTGTCGTTACTACGAGCAGTTTGCTAGCCGACGACGTACCCGGCCAAAGAGCAAGCCAGAATATTTTGTGCCGTTAGCTAGGTAGTGCTAGCAAATTATGTGCAGATCTTTGTAGGGTTAGCTAGCTAAACGGATAGCAAACCTGCGGGTATGTTTTAACCTACACTAACTCTGTGACTGCAGTTGACGTCAGGCTAGCTACTGTAGTGTAGCCCTTCTGTCCGTTTCATTGAAAATGTTGACTTTTAACCGGGGAAAGATAGACTAGTCACTGATGTTACAGTAGCTAACTAATATTATCTGGTGAGAACTAACGTAGCTACCGAGTATAATATTTTCCTTTCACGACAGAGACGTCTAGCTACTAGAAACCTAGCAAGTCATCTTCTCATTGGCTAACATTTTGACAAGTTAGCTTCTACTAGTAGTGCTGCTACCGAGTACCGTGACACGGCCTATTCTCAGAGATTACGTTAACTGCTAGCTCTAGCTAGTTTGATACACTTACTAGTTACGTTAAGCCATATTAATAAATAACTAAACATAGAATAACACCTGCCATCAGGTGGGTGAGGCAGATTTCTCTCCTAGCACAAATGGTAAGCCCGGCTGGCTTTTTAAATATTGGCCTCCGAGTGCAATGCGCATTGAAATGGCTAAAGAAGGCCGTTGGCTACGCGGTTGCAGCTCAGTAGCAACTACCACTAGCTAACGTCGTTAGCTGGTAATCAAACAACGCTGACAGTAACTATCTTACTATTCTACGCCCATTCAACCAACATTAGCTAGGTAGAGTAACACATGATTGCGAAGTAACTGAAGTTGTATTGCTATCTGACCCTGATATTTGCATCTAGCTAGCCATAAATTATACATTAGTGAGCAAGAGATGGCGCTGGCCAGTTATACCTGTCTGTGCTGACTGATAGCATTTTGCCGTCTAACAACTGGTGCAAAGTTTGTGGTTTTAGACAGCAAACGTTAACACGACTTTGAGTACTAACGAGTTAATCGCCCAGCTCTCGTGCTTTCAACATTAGTTTTTCCTTGGCATCGTTTACAGGATTGTTAAAGTCACGCGAAGTAGTGGATTTAATGTTAAACTGACCGGTTAATTTGTTCAACGTTAGCTACCTAATTGATGTCAGCATCTCAAAACAACACTTGGGATTGGGATAGTTTTGGTTTTGAAATTACTGGTTGGTTAACTAGCTATCTTAAATTATATCGATTAGCTACAATTCCGTTTTCTCAGGTAACCTGTTTTCCTGTCTACACAGCGACTCAAGGGTGCATCTGATTGACTGATGTCACATGCTGCTTCACAGCGGAAGGATTGGGCCTCCAGTGGTCTTGTGTTCGCATAGGATTAGGCTTCTTATTTGTTCATAAGGCTGCTGCACTATTGTCCTTGATTACCTAGTGTTTTTTTTACAGGCATGTTCTCCTCAGTACTAGCAGATAAGTTAAACAAGACGTGTGCATCTGTACCTGTGCAACAACAGGGTACTCCGCTAACTGTGTTCCTGTTACGAGCTGTGACAAGTCTTTCATTTTCAACCAGGATTAATCCCTTGTAATACAAGGGACCTGAGTTGTTTCAGCCTGGTTTCTTGAGCTACTTACAGTAAGCTACATGAAGATCTGTGAAATGGTCCTTTTTAATGTAGGTTCAGAAACAGCAATTTTGCTAAAGGAAGGAAAACAGCGTTTGTAAACCATAAATAACGCTGACACAGCAGTGTTTACAGAAGGGTGACATGTCTGTGTGTTCTGTGTTGCAGGTGAGCGCTGCTGTTGAGCTGAGCGCTGCTGCTGAGCTGGAGCTGGAGGTGCTGCATGTGTGCTGTTGAGCTGAGCTGCAGGTGCTGCATGTGTGCCGTGTCCAAGGGCCTCTTCTGTCACTGCAGCCTGTGGAGCCTGTAATGGGCCAGATCTCACAAAGAGCACAAACATTATTTTATTTTTAATCAGAGTTTCAACCTCTGGACTCGACCCCAGTCAGGTGAGCTTGTTGTTTACTCTTAATCTGTCTGCAATTTAAAGATTGCATGTACATCATGTACATACAATGTGTTCCTAGTTGTTGACGGGATGTTTACAAAGCACATATTAAACAGGCTAGACTTGGTTCACTTAAACTGGATTCAGAAAGATGGTTTTAGCTTTACTTTATATATATATATATATATATATATATATTGGATACCTCAACACCACCTTAACTGGGTAACCTGGAAACATACTGTCGCAATGATATGCTGTCAAAACAAAGCAGGTATCTGGGGGGTCAAAGGGTGTTGGTGTGTTTGATAACAAATATCCTGTTTACAGACGCTCCGTTTACATATGTAAACGGAGCATGTTTTTCTTTCTTTTGGATCTGAGACATCTCTAGACAGTCCTATTCAATTTCCTGTATTACATCAAAATAAAAAATGAACCCTAATATGATTGTGCAGAAGCATCATGTTTTGGAAGTTCGACCTGCACACCACGTCCCACATCGACACACTCCTGGAGAAGGAGGACGTGACGCTGACGGAGGTGATGGACGAGGAGGATGTGCTGCAGGAGTGCAAGGCCCAGAACCACAAGCTGGTGGACTTCCTGGTTCGGCCCCAGTGCATGGAGGACCTGGTCACCTACATCACGCAGGAGCCCAGCGACGACGTGGATGAGAAGATCAAGTACAAGTGAGTTTAGAACCCAGTTTTCTCATCATGTAATGTTAGGCTTTTTGTAATCAAGTACATGCATACAGTGTTTCCCACAGGATTTTAAGAGACCCTGTAGGTCCCTGTAGGGTTAAATCCATCGATCTGGTGCACTTTTTGAGCACCAGATCGCAAAATTGAGAGGCAATCTATGAGCACAGTAGTACTCTTCTTTTAGTCAAGAAGATTATGCTGTTTTTCATGTAAGTGCAATGGGTTAAAGGTTTGGCACACATCTCTGTGACCTCAGTCATAATGCCATCCAGGATTCCACCTTAGTGTTTCCTTTCACCTGGATGGCATTTACAAAATAATTATTTCCCACATACACCAACATCTGACCTACTGTCCCTTTCTCTGCTGTCAACCTCACTTGCTGTCCTGTTGCACCTGAGAGCTACCTGCCATCAAACTATCCTAGCTAACCTTGCTGGCTACTTCTGTTGATGTATATTACAGAATTGGTGGATTTAGTTCTCTTTAAAATAGCCTACCTAGTATGCTCATGATCTAAAAATCAAGGATAGAAACATTAAGCGTTAAACAATAGTGTTAGCTACTTCAACTTCATCTATAGCCATGGTTACATGATGAGCCAACTTGCTCCTCAGATGCTGAAAATGGTTGTCAGAGCAGCTTGTAATTGCAACGTTAACATTTATAATTAGCTGACGTTAGCTAGCTAGATGTAAGCAAGGAGACTGACAACTAACTTTGTTAGCAGTCATTCGATATGTCTTGTGTGGCGAAAAAAAGTGTCTTGGACACAGGCAGCCAGGAATGATCCAGTGCGGGTGTGAATGACTGAAAGCCTGCACATGTACCGCGGGGGGATGTTAAGATAATTTCTCAAGTAATGCACAGAGTCGTTGGATTCAAAGAAAGTACAATAGTTTAATGCTTGCCAGCAAGGAGACAAAGTCTGATCGCAATACAAAGTTTGTCTAGCTCCCCAGTCTTCAGGTAAGACCATTTATTGGTGAGAAGTCCCCTCCTCAGCATATCAGCTGTCAATATGATTGATCCCAGAGACAGAGTGCGCGTGCATGTGGAACTTACAGAGTTCTCTGACCCTAGGCTTGACCATATGATTCACTCAACACAGATAAGGTTTAAACACATTTATTGCACCTCTAATATGATAATGGTCAGCCTAGGTCAGTTTGTTTATGTAAGCCTAGTGTCATCTATAGGTCATGTGGGGAGAGGGTTCTCTGCTGACAAAGGAATGCTAGCACCAGTATTTTCAGAATATAACCTTACATTGTAAATTTCTCCGACAGGGGACAGGGGGGGTGACTGACTGGGAGATGCTTTGCTAAAGCAAAAGTGTAAAACACAACTTTAGAGCTATCATGAGTTATCTAAAGTTCATTTTGAAACGTTATGAAACTACGGCGGGACAAATTAGACGTCATCACTATCTCGTCTAGAGCACAACATTGTGATATTTGTTTTTGCACAAAGTTCATCCATCGGGCCTCTTCATCCATCGGGCCTCTTCATCCATCGGGCCTCTTCATCCATCGGGCCTCTTCATTTAGCTCTAGAAGTTGCACCTGAGGTTCACACCAGATTGATGCATTTAACTTGAAAATGTGGACCTACAATTTCTTTCTGTGTCCCCCCCACCTCCCAGAGGGTCGCCGGGCCACCGACCACAGTCTCATAGACGAGCAATGGAGTCATTACTGTAGATCCCTGTTGCTGTTTTACTGACTGTTCAGAAAAGGTGTCTCAATACACACGCAGTTTCCTCCATTTCATAACCTGAGTACACTTCCGATACCGCTACGGATGAATAAAAGTAATTATATTGTGCCAGTGTATTGTACCATCCCAGGGCTATCAAGACAGAACAACTGTAGATATTGTGGCTGTGAAACATGGTCACACCTGCATTCAGACTGAAGAGTGAGCTTGTCTCCTGTTTTCAGGTACCCCAACATATCCTGTGAACTCCTGACCTCTGATGTGGGCCAGATCAACGACAGGCTGGGCGAAGACGAGGGCCTCCTGATGAAGCTGTATGGGTTCCTGCAGAACGAGGCCCCCCTTAACCCCCTGCTGGCCAGCTTCTTCTCCAAGGTCCTCAGCATTCTCATTGGCAGGAAGCCTGAACAGGTCAGCTGCTCCGGGGGGAAACGTGTCCCTCAGACATGACCTCCACACTGCCCTCCTAGTCCCTCAGACATGACCCCCACACTGCCCTCCTAGTCCCTCAGACATGAAAATCCATGTGCTTAATTGAACAGTTTTGACACTGTGGCCTCTGACTGACATGATCTACGTGTTATAACTGCTGTGTGTAGATCGTGGAGTTCCTGAGGAAGAGAGAGGACTTTGTGGACTTGATGATAAAACACATTGGAACCTCCGCTATTATGGACCTGCTGCTCCGCATGCTGACCTGCATCGAACCACAGCAGCTGAGACAGGACGTGTTAAATGTGAGTGCTGTCAGGCTGCTGGGGAGGTGTTTACATGTATGACTAGCTGTCAGGCTGCTGGGGAGGTGTTTACATGTATGACTAGCTGTCAGGCTGCTGGGGAGGTGTTTACATGTATGACTAGCTGTCAGGCTGCTGGGGAGGTGTTTACATGTATGACTAGCTGTCAGGCTGCTGGGGAGGTGTTTTCATGTATGACTAGCTGTCAGGCTGCTGGGGAGGTGTTTACATGTATGACTAAGGTGCATTATGCTTGTATTGAGCCAATTTCTTTGTTTTCAAATTTTAAAGTGAATGTTTCGTTAAATGAAAAAGTGGGTTGTTTAAAGTGGAACACCCACAATCCACAGAAGCTAGTGAAGGCTGAAAAGTTGTCTGTGGTTTTGTTTCAGGCTGTTATAGTAATTAAATCATAGCCTAATGATACAAGTCATGAGTCATCTTTGCCTTGGGTTGCTCTCCCTAGTGGCTGAATGAGGAGAAGGTGATCCAGCGGCTGGTGGAGATGGTCCAGTCGTCCCAGGACGAGGATGTGAGGAACCATTCTATCAGCTGTTTCTAAAAGAGACTGATCCTAAACCTTGTCTATATGAATGGTTTCTGTTTTCAAATGTATGTGTTTATACGGAGGTGGTAATGATGTCTTGGCCTCCCCCAGAGGCACTCCAACGCGTCCCAGTCCCTGTGTGAGATCATCCGTCTGAGCAGGGATCAGATGTTCCAGGTCCAGGGCTGCTCGGAGCCTGACCCATTGCTGGCCACGCTGGAGAAGTAGGCCTGGTCATGCCTCTAGCTGCTTTCAGCTGTCCTGAGTGGACTTGATGATTTATGCAATGTGTTTTAACGGTCTTAAAAATAGCTATAAAAATGTAGCTTTTTGTTTCCTCCTCAGACAAGAGACAGTTGAGCAGCTGCTTACAAACATATTTGACAAGGAGAAGAATGAGTCTGCGATCGTCAGCGTGATTCAGATCCTCCTCACTCTGTTGGAAACACGGAGACCAGCGTGAGTTCCCTCCCCAGGGGCTGTTTGACCCTGTTCACACCTGGTACTAGTTTTGCACGGTATACCAACATTTTGGTACTTTTCGATATTTGTTAAAAACGGTTCGGTATTAGAATTTCCCAATGTTCGGTACTTGTAGGTCAAACGAGACTAAGCGATTCTGAAGTCTACTGTGGGACTACTTTACCTACAGAGCCGACGCTGATGGCAAACACACGGACATTACGAAGCCTATTTGTAAAAGCTGCTATAAAAGTGTTGTTCAAGGGAGGAAATGCTTCTAACCTCACCAAGCACCTCAGAGGCAGACACCAAGACCTACACGCCGAGTACAAAAAACGACAGGTTAGCGAAAAGGCTAGCTGGCTAGCCAGCTGGTAGGATGGTGAAATACGTATGTCAGGCTGACCCTATATCATAAATAGCATGACAAGCAAGCATATTAGAAAATGTGAGTTCCAAAACGACATATGTGACACGGTCTGATAAAAAGGGGACGTTGTCGGCCAAGATCATTTCTCACTTTTTTTATTATTATTTTTTAGTTTGTGAAAGTGCAGATTGGGAGCTTTCAAATGATGTGAAAATGCATTGAATACATTGAAATCTAAAAATAGTACGCGTATCTGAATGTTTATAAACCTGGAAAGCTCTCCCAGATATTCAGCTTCAATTTCTTTTGACCTTTGCTTTGAGAGAGGTGTGGTTGTTTTGTGTTAATCATTAGATGCGCCAGTTATTTCACCGCATCAAATTCCAGGATCCTGCTTTCTTGACTTATCCTAGACGTGTGTTTTATCACCCACTATTTTTGCACTGACGACATTGCAATATACCTAATCCTATTATGGTTCAAGTTATGTGTTACGTTTTTGGTGCAAATCGCATATTCCGAAAACGGCCTGAAAGAGGTAGCCTATTCATGGTTTACCTGGTCAAACAAAGAAAAAGTCCTGTGTGCAATGCAATGCCCGAGATTAGCCTATTCATTGTATAGTCCGTGGATGTAGGCTAAAACGAACGTATGACACAAATGTACAGCGAATACGCAGAAGCTACTTGAATCGAGTCCAAATCTGCCGATTCACTATTTGATTAGGAGGGGGGGGGGGGGGGGGGAGTGTACTTTGTACAGACAAACACCGCCTACAAACTAAACATTACAGCTAGTACCACCGCGTTATAAGTAGCCTAGGGAAAAGAAGTCTGCATCGTAATGCAAATCACATCACGCATGACTCGCCCACAACTCAACTGGAAGCTTGGGTAAACAAGAACTAATGATCCTAAACATGTTGTTTATTGGCTTCTTTAACACAAACTTTTGGAGTAGGCAAGAAGATGTAAACAATAAAAACAGCCCCTTTTCGCTGGACCGTGTCACATATATTAAGCTACAGTTATTTGGGGGTCTAATTTTGGTGCTTTTTTAAAAGGTCACTAGCTAAATAGCATAGTAGAGATACGAGCTAGCTACATGTCAAGATGGCTCTATATTGTTACAGAACGGCTGATTTAAAAAATACACTTTCATTGTAAATTTAACGAACAGCTATGCAATTGGAAAAACTAGTTTGAGACTTGCAACTTGACTTACAAGGCTGTTAATAAACTTTGAATTTGTTGAAAATGTGATCAACCCTTTTCGACTGTCTGTCTGTGATCTGTTAGGTATCAAATCAGTATCGTTTCGGTATTGAGTATTGCGATTCTAAACTTGGTATTGAAGTCAAAATTTTGGTATCGTGACAACACTACCTACTAACACACCCAGTACTGATATACCTGGTACTGACACATAATTGAACATTGACACTTTTCAGAAATGTAATGTCCACTTCCTTGTCAAAGGGACAGCTTATCATGTCCACCCAGCTGACTGTGGCCACACACAGCTCCGGAGGGTCTGAAAGATCAGATCTCAACGCCTCTCTCTGCTGCAGGTTCGAGGGCCACCTGGATGCCTGTCCACCAGGCATGAGCCACCCAGCCTTCTCAGTGAACCACAGCATCCTGGAGGCCGTCAGACCGCGCCTCAAGGACTTCCACCTGCTTCTGCTGGAGCCCCCAAAGGTTAGTTAGCATCATCACACCTGTCTAAGGTTAGTTAGCATCGTCACACCTGTCTAAGGTTAGTTAGCAACATCACACCTGTCTAAGGTTAGTTAGCATCATCACACCTGTCTAAGGTTAGTTAGCATCGTCACACCTGTCTACGGTTAGTTGGCATCGTCACACCTGTCTACGGTTAGTTGGCATCGTCACACCTGTAAGGTTAGTTAGCATCGTCACACCTGTCTACGGTTAGTTGGCATCGTCACACCTGTCTAAGGTTAGTTGGCATCGTCACACCTGTCTACGGTTAGTTAGCATCGTCACACCTGTCTAAGGTTAGTTAGCAACATCACACCTGTCTAAGGTTAGTTAGCATCGTCACACCTGTCTACGGTTAGTTGGCATCGTCACACCTGTCTACGGTTAGTTGGCATCGTCACACCTGTAAGGTTAGTTAGCATCGTCACACCTGTCTACGGTTAGTTGGCATCGTCACACCTGTCTAAGGTTAGTTGGCATCGTCACACCTGTCTACGGTTAGTTAGCATCGTCACACCTGTCTAAGGTTAGTTAGCATCGTCACACCCGTCTTAAGTTTTCACATTTTTGGTAAAAAATATGATGTATAAATGTTTTAATTCTGTTTATTTTTTAAATGTATTGATTAGTCCTGTTTCTGAATGAGGAAGTAGTGTTGGTACTAGGGTTGTCACGAGATCCGATACTACCGACACCTTCCGGTTCTAAAATGACAAAACACCGACGATTTTTTTTAGGCACCGTTAGCGACGATGCCAGTGTTAGCAGCATCGGTGCTGCGCCTCTTCCGGAACTGATGGGGGCAGCATACGCTGCAGTGTTCCAGTACTTGTTGCACTATGAGCTTTAATTGCACTTTATTATGCACGTCTTGTTATGACATTTTGATATTTTTCAAGTATTTTAGATGTGTGAGTTATACATTTTTCCGACGGTCCCCACAGCACAAGTTATTTATCCCAAACAGTAGCTAGCTTTTGTTAGCTTCCTGGCTAAATTAGCTAGCATAATACTCGTAGCAATGCTACTACAATGCTAGTGTTACTGGTTAGCCTTCTCATTAGTACATTTTGAAGCCATACTAAAGCGTTTGTAGCGTTGTTGTCTATCGGAAAATATTCAGTTGGAATGTTCGAAATCGCATATGTGAGACGTTATGCTGTGAGACCCGCATTCGAACGATCACATGTGCGACGCTACTCCTTTACGGGTTAATAAAGAAGTACAAGTACATGGAATCTTAGAAAAAACTTTTTTTACGTGGTATCGAAATCGGCATCGAGAATCGTGTTATTTTACTGGTATTGGCACAGACTACTGACATGTTGGTATCGTGACACCCCTAGTTGGTACTGTAACCCAGGCTGTGTGTCTGTCAGAAACATGTGATGAGGACGACCTGGGGCGTGCTGGACCCCCCGGTGGGGAACACACGGCTGAACGTGGTGCGTCTGGTGGCCAGCCTGCTGCAGACCAACACCCACATGATCAGCATGGAGCTCATCACCCTCAACACCCTGGGGGTCATACTGGTGAGTAGGGAACAGACCAGGGGTCATACTGGTGAGTAGGGAACAGACCAGGGGTCATACTGGTGAGTAGGGAACAGACCAGGGGTCATACTGGTGAGTAGGGAACAGACCAGGGGTCATACTGGTGAGTAGGGAACAGACCAGGGGTCATACTGGTGAGTAGGGAACAGACCAGGGGTCATACTGGTGAGGAAACACAGCTACCTCTATAATAACATTTCAACCTCAACAGATGACACCACCATCAAGGCTAAAGGTTTTTTTTCCTTTAACTCTTCTTTGTAGGATATGTACTTCAAATATATATGGAATAACTTCCTGCATATCCAAGTTGAGATCTGCACTGCCATGATCCTGGCCCTGCCCCCTGCCCACAGCCCTGAGATCAGGGAGCCACACCAGCAACCCCTGGCAGAGAGCCACCTCATCAAGCACGTGAGTCTGCCTCGCCCCTCCCTGCCTCGCCCCTCCCTGCCTCGCCCCTCCCTGCCTCGCCCCTCCCTGCCTCGCCCCTCCCTGCCTCGCCCCTCCCTGTCTCACCCCTCATCAAGCACGTGAGTCTGCCTCGCCCCTCCCTGCCTCGCCCCTCCCTGCCTCGCCCCTCCCTGCCTCGCCCCTCCCTGTCTCACCCCTCATCAAGCACGTGAGTCTGCCTCACCCCTCCCTGTCTCGCCCCTCCCTGTCTCGCCCCTCCCTGTCTCGCCCCTCCCTGTCTCACCCCTCCCTGCCTCGCCCCTCCCTGCCTCGCCCCTCATTAAGCATGTGAGTCTGACTCACCCCTCATTGTAGAGCCATGTACAATTAATGCATATAAACAGTACTCTTGTAGGTTGTTCTTCTCTGAGCAGTGCATTTTGCAGACACTTCAGCCATGCTCACTCCTCTCTCTGCCTGCAGCTGTTCCAGAAGGGTCAGTTCATACAGAGAATCCTGGACGCCTGGAGCTCCAATGAGAAGGAACAGTAAGTTCATCCGAGGTCTTAAATTTAATTTAGTCAAGTCTAAAAAAGGTTTTACCCTCGTTCATTTCCAGAAAAGCTGTCCGCAGAAAGTTATTACAACATAGCAAAAAAGTATTTAGTTGTAGCCTACAAAGCAAGTCTTTGCTACAAACGAAACCATCAGAACGCTGCCCTCAGAACATTGGTTCGGTGTGTTGTAGTTCTTTCTGGGGGATATTGGTGTTGGTACGTACGCGGTGATGAAACTACAAATCCCGTGATAAATACAATACCTGCCCGCGAAATACATCTGTGCTTCCTCAGTTTGTTAAAGTTCGGCTACGTGTGGAAAATGGGAAAGTATACTTTCAACGAGACATGGCTAGCAATTTCCGCTGTTGGTTACAAGCGGTACCCAGCTCCAGGTACAAGGCTCTCTGCAAACTTTGCCCAAAAAATATTCAATTTGGTTACTAATGTGATTGCTTTCTGTAAATTAAAATGTATGCTTTTTCAATGACTGAATTCATTTAAATAAAATGTTTTTCAGAATTTCTTTGATTTTAATATTTTTTGGGTAATGTGTCGTGTAGGTCTTAAATTTCAATCTTTAGGGTCTTAAAATGTCTTAAGATCTATTGAAACCTGCAAGAACCCTGATTCCAGCTGTGGTAATCTCAGCTCTGTAGCCTCTGCTCCCCGGACCTCCTAGGTGTTCAAGTGTTTCTGTTTAGCCGACCATGTTGTTGTTGTGATGCAGGTCTGAGGGCGGACGCCGGCGAGGCTACATGGGACACCTGACCAGGATAGCCAACTCCATCGTCCACAACTGTGACAAGGGCCCCAACGGAGCTCAGATTCAACAGCTCATCTCAGGTCACTAGGCAACTGCTGTCTTGATGTAAAAGTGTGATAGAGAGAGATGAGTCACCTGCTGTGTGAGTGAGAGAGATGACTCACCTGCTGTGTGAGTGAGAGAGATGACTCACCTGCTGTGTGAGTGAGAGAGATGACTCACCTGCTGTGTGAGTGAGAGAGATGACTCACCTGCTGTGCGAGTGAGAGAGATGACTCACCTGCTGTGTGAGTGAGAGAGATGACTCACCTGCTGTGTGAGTGAGAGAGATGACTCACCTGATGTGTGAGTGAGAGAGATGACTCACCTGCTGTGTGAGTGAGAGATGACTCACCTGCTGTGTGAGAGTGAGAGAGATGACTCACCTGCTGTGTGAGTGAGAGATGACTCACCTGCTGTGTGAGAGTGAGAGATGACTCACCTGCTGTGTGAGAGTGAGAGATGACTCACCTGCTGTGTGTGAGAGAGAGAGTGAGGGATGACTCACCTGCTGTGTGAGTGAGATGGAGTGAGAGATGAATGCCCTGCTGTGTGTGAGAGAGTGAGGGATGACTCACCTGCTGTGTGAGTGAGAGATGACTCACATGCTGTGTGGGTGAGAGATGACTCACCTGCTGTGTGAGTGAGAGAGAGATGACTCACCTGCTGTGTGAGTGGGTGAGAGATGAGTCACCTGCTGTGTGAGTGGGTGAGAGATGAGTCACCTGCTGTGTGAGTGGGTGAGAGAGATGACTCACCTGCTGTGTGAGTGGGTGAGAGATGAGTCACCTGCTGTGTGAGTGGGTGAGAGAGATGACTCACCTGCTGTGTGAGTGGGTGAGAGAGATGACTCACCTGCTGTGTGAGTGGGTGAGAGATGACTCACCTGCTGTGTGGTTTCAGAGCTTGTGGAGGAGGACAGGGAGCGCTGGGAGGCCTTCACCTCCGGCCAGCTCGCCGACACAAACAAGAAGAACACTGTTGACCTGGTAGGTACCAGCACTAAACACCTCACTAGGTAGACCAGCACTATAAATGGAAACATAAGTGCAGAAAAGTGCGGACATGAATGAATTTACGTGTTTACTTCATCTCCAAAGAATGTATTAATTTAAAGTGGTTATTGACTGGGTTTTTTGGGTATTTCACACTGTTCGTTAAGGTCTCCGAATAGGGTATGTAACATTGGTTGGGCTGAAAATGGCCCTGGTGCTGTTCTATGCCCCCTGAAATTTGAAATGTTCCCAGGAAAAAACGCTAGGTTTTCTCCTTTTATGGTATGCTCATTAAGATTTAGATGAGCTGCGCGCTGATTGGTTGGTTTACAACGAGTGAAGCTGCGGAGCAAAGATGCAACACGGCCAACAGCACTCACTGAAACATGGAAGGTGGAGACTTGAAATAAAAACGTACAAATAAATCTATTGTGTCTACACAACACTGTTTTCAACAGATTGACTAGATTATCATTTGAAATGATAACGTTAGTTGGTTCCACTTATGTTGTCGAAGCAAACTGGATTGACTTAGGTGGGTAGAACGTTACAGCTTAGCAACTAAAGTATATCGTGATTCAACTCAGTTTCAGTTACGTGGCCTACCACTTCAGGCTGAGTAGCTGTTGTTCCCAATCGCTTCCACTTTGTTATAGTACCACTAACAGTTGATTGTGGAATATTTAGTAGCGAGGACATTTCACGACTGGACTTACTGCACAGGTGGCATCCTATCACGGTACCATGCTGGAATTCACTGAGCTCCTGAGAGCGACCCATTTTTTCACAAATGTTTGTAGAAGTAGTCTGAATTCCTAGGTACTTGATTGTATACACCTGTGGCTATGGAAGTGATTGGAACATCTGAATTCAATGATTTGGATAGCTGAGTGAATACTTTTGGAATTATAGTGTACGTTGAGCTGGCTTTATGGAACCGAATGAACTAGAAATGAGTCCGACTAACTGACATAAGCCTAGCTTATTCGATAACAGGCCTCAGCACTATAAACACTTCTACCTGTAGACCAGCACTATAAACGCCTCACCTATAGACCAGCACTAAGGGAAACGCACCATCTATTTGGGTTGTTGAAGGGTAATCTCTGTGTGGGGAGTTAGTGATGTGTGTGTGGGGAGTTAGTGATGTGTGTGTGTGTGTGTGGGGGGGGGGAGTTAGTGATGTGTGTGTGTGTGGGGAGTTAGTGATGTGTGTGTGTGTGTGTGTGGGGAGTTAGTGATGTGTGTGTGTGGGGAGTTAGTGATGTGTGTGTGTGTGGGGGGAGTTAGTGATGTGTGTGTGGGGGGGAGTTAGTGATGTGTGTGTGTGTGTGGGGAGTTAGTGATGTGTGTGTGTGTTGTGGGGGAGTTAGTGATGTGTGTGTGTGTGTGGGGAGTTAGTGATGTGTGTGTGTGTGGGGGGGAGTTAGTGATGTGTGTGTGTGTGTGGGGGGAGTTAGTGATGTGTGTGTGTGTGTGTGGGGAGTTAGTGATGTGTGTGTGTGTGTGTGGGGGAGTTAGTGATGTGTGTGTGTGTGTGTGTGGGGGAGTTAGTGAGGTGTGTGTGTGTGGGGGAGTTAGTGATGTGTGTGTGTGTGTGTGTGTGGGGAGTTAGTGATGTGTGTGTGTGTGTGTGTGTGGGGGGAGTTAGTGAGTGTGTGTGTGTGTGTGTGTGGGGAGTTAGTGATGTGTGTGTGTGTGTGGGGGGAGTTAGTGATGTGTGTGTGTGTGTGTGGGGGGAGTTAGTGATGTGTGTGTGTGTGGGGAGTTAGTGATGTGTGTGTGTGTGTGTGTGTGTGGGGAGTTAGTGATGTGTGTGTGTGTGTGTGTGGGGGAGTTAGTGAGGTGTGTGTGTGTGTGTGTGGGGAGTTAGTGAGGTGTGTGTGTGTGTGTGTGTGGGGAGTTAGTGAGGTGTGTGTGTGTGTGTGTGGGGGGAGTTAGTGATGTGTGTGTGTGTGTGTGGGGGGAGTTAGTGATGTGTGTGGTTGTTGTTGTTGTTCCCAGGTGAACACGCACCACATCCACTCATCCAGTGATGATGAAGTAGACTTTAAGGAGAGTGGCTTCCACCAGGACTCCTCTCTACAACAAGTAAGTCTGTACCCGTATCACACCTAGCTGGCAGCGTGCACCAAGCACGCTTCATACGTTAACTATGTTCTTGTACTAATGGAGTCTCGTGTCTAAGTAATGTCAGTTGTAATAAACAAATGTGAAAACGATTACTGTAATACAATTGCAATGCATGCATTTAATTTTTTGATATACATTTAACCTATAAAATGATTAACCTGTGTAGCCATTGCTAGCAAATTGTTGAATTTTTCATTAAAAAAATGAAAAAGAAACAAATATTTGCCCAAGCTTTGTGTAGTGGCCAGACTATATCATTACCGTTGGTCCTGGGTTGGCCAGGCCTTTTCTGATTATCAGATGCAACAAATGACGTCCAATTTTATTGAGCAGTTTGGCTTCAATGACGAAGAGTTTGCTGATCGGGACGATGTTGTGGAGTGAGTACTGATCCTGCATGTTCCTGCTGTCTGTCCTCATGACCTTCCTGCTGTGAGGAGCCAGCTTGCTGCCTAGTATTAATACATCCACTATCCTGCTTCACTTAACACAACTCCCAGGGACTCCTTAGTCTACTGCTCCTAGCTCTCTTACAAATATGTGGGGGTTTCAGTGTTGGTATTTACATAGACAAGACTCAGATTATTATATCTTATTTTGTAATGATCATACTTGAAATCAAAATACAACTGCCTAGGTTGACGGTGTGAATAGAATATGGTAACAAAACACTGGAGCTGATTTACGGACTTGGCCTGAATCAACTTCACCCTCCCCCCTCTCATCTGCTCCTGTGTGGGTCATATGTACTATTCTGGGGTAGTCTCCAGGTGTTTCTAGTCTCCAGGTGTTTCTAGTGGGGGGTGTAAGCAGTAGGAGGGCTGGTTGTGGGGGCCAGGGTGACGGTGTGGAAAGGAGTCATGTGATGTCATTGTATCTAACAACTTTTAACTAAACTAATTTATTTTCTCTTTAACATTGCAGTATTCCCTTTGATAGAATATCAGACATCAATTTTTCCTTGAATACAAATGAAAGTGTAAGTATTTTGTGCTTCAACGTGATATGTTAGACCAAGTGGGCGTGATGAGATGTTATAAACGAATGCCTATCATTTTCACAGATGGGTTATAGTTGGCAACCCCAGATCTAGGGTGAAAGCACACTATTTATTTATTATGACAAGTGCATTTAGTTGTCTTAAGTAGCTGATTTTTCCCTGCTGGTCAGTCCAGACAAAGGGTTGTATGATGTGACGGGGGCCTGTTGCTGTGTTGCAGCAGAGCATAGCTCTGTTTGAGGCCTGCTGCAAGGAGAAGATCCAGCAGTTTGAGGACGCCGGCTCAGATGAGGAGGACATCTGGGACGAGAAGGATGTCACGTTCGCTCCAGAGGCTCAGAGACGGCCTAGGTACGCTCGCACGCACACACTCACAAAGACTCGCACACGCTCAGGCACGCACACACACATGCCAATATTTCCAAATGTAATAAGTATGTCATCGATGCAGCAGGACCTGAATCATGTCTTATGTGCCATCAAGTTGGCCTTAATCTCCCCTGATTGGTTGGCTGTGTGTCAGGAGTTCCGGCAGCACGGACAGCGAGGAGAGCACTGACTCGGAGGAGGAGGACGCGAAGAGGGACCCGTTTGAGCCTAGCAGCGCCAGCGCCGACGACAGGATGGAGGTGGACTCGGGTGACGGTGAGTTCAGCAGCGGCGACCCCATGTGTGTGTGTTGCTGCTGCATTTTCTCTGTGCTGATCTGTGAGTGTGTCTAGGCCCAGTGTGGACAGCCAACTTTGACGACATCCCCATGGACACCGGCAGCTCCACAGCCAACCCTGCCCCCTCCCCTGCCAGCCCCAGCCCCGCCCCCTCCCCGGCTGCCAGGACAGACACGGCGGGCTGGAGTCCTCCCCGCGACTCGGACACCGGCTGGGCTGACTTCACCAACTTCTCCCCTGTCAGGTCAGCATCGCTCACTGCTGCATCTCTCACTGCTGCTGCCAGCACAGTTCATTCAGCCTTGGAACACAGTCAGTGTTTCCCCTACCATTATATTAGGCAACGGCATCCCCCGCTACCCCTGAATAACACAACTTATAAGTCTTTGGTTTTGTTGTAACAATGATAAATTACAACTTTTGGAGGGGGGGGCCAGTTACAATGGTCTTGGGGCCAGTAAGTTTCAAACCCACTGGGCCAGTGCCAAAAAATGTTAATGTTGAGCCCTGAATAGTATTCCTATCTTTAGAACAAGTAAGAAGTTTAGACGTTCTAACAGTAGAGGGTCAGAGTCAAGGAATGTCCTGTGTAATCCCACAGTGTAAAGTAACATCTCAGCTACCAGACAGTGTACAGTAACATCTCAGCTACCAGGCAGAGTGCAACAACATTAATATTACACCCACAGCAAGACTCGCCGTCTATAAATTGACTATATTGGTCATAATTGGTAAACATATTGATGAATTATGGGATTCTGACTGGTCATCTCTCCCTCCAGCCCCAAAGACCCCCTTAGAAGCAACTCTCCGGTTGCCATGGAGACCAGCATAGAGACCATGGACCCCCTGGGTGTGAACGCACCCCTGCAGTCTGCCGGTAAGCGCTGCTCTCAGAACCAACCGCTTGGTTGATTTATTAATCGATCTCATTGATGGATGTCATTTGATCATGAGAAAGACTAGTTTAGAGGCCCTGTTGTTCAGGAGAGCATCTCTTGGTTGTAGTCTCAGACTCACTACCCTCCTACAGACCATGTCCTCCTCTCTGACCCCATGTCCTCCTCTCTGACCCCATGTCCTCCTCTCTGCCCCAGACTCAGACCCCTGGCAGGTTGTGGTCCCGCCGCCCCCCTCCCTGGGGGACCAGCCTGGGAGGGGCTCGGATGCGGAGGAGGAGCTGGCCAGCGACCGCATCACAGAGACAGTCACCAACGGCTCCATGAAGGAAACAGTCAGCCTTACTGTAGATGCCAAAACTGAAACTGCTGTGTTCAAGAGGTGAGGAAACCCCTGCCCTCTCCTGCCACCTGCTCTGGGCTGAGGCCCACAAGGCTGAACCGGCTTCTCTCTCTCCTCCTCTCCCAGCCCTCTCCTCTTTTTCCTCACTCTTCCTCTCCTCCTTTTCCTCCTCCAGGAAAACTCTGCTCCTCCTCTACTGAGGACAGGATAGCTCTGCTCCTCCTCTACTGAGGACAGGATAGCTTTGCTCCTCCTCTACTGAGGACAGGATAGCTCTGCTCCTCCTCTACTGAGGACAGGATAGCTCTGCTTTTTCTATGCTGAGGACAGGATAGCTCTGCTCCTCCTCTACTGAGAACAGGATAGCTCTGCTCCTCCTCTACTGAGGACAGGATAGCTCTGCTCCTCCTCTACTGAGAACAGGATAGCTCTGCTCCTCCTCTACTGAGGACAGGATAGCTCTGCTCCTCCTCTACTGAGGACAGGATAGCTCTGCTTTTTATATGCTGAGGACAGGATAGCTCTGGTCCTCTTCTACTGAAGACAGGATAGCTCTGCTTTGTTCCTGCTGAGGACAGGATAGCTCTGCTCCTACTGAGGACAGGATAGCTCTGCTCCTCCTCTACTGAGGACAGGATAGCTCTGCTCCTCCTCTACTGAGGACAGGATAGCTCTGCTCCTCCTCTACTGAGGACAGGATAGCTCTGCTCCTCTACTGAGGACAGGATAGCTCTGCTCCTCTTCTACTGAGGACAGGATAGCTCTGCTCCTCTTCTACTGAGGACAGGATAGCTCTGCTCCTCCTCTACTGAGAACAGGATAGCTCTGCTCCTCCTCTACTGAGGACAGGATAGCTCTGCTCCTCCTCTACTGAGGACAGGATAGCTCTGCTTTTTATATGCTGAGGACAGGATAGCTCTGCTCCTCTTCTACTGAGGACAGGATAGCTCTGCTTTTTATATGCTGAGGACAGGATAGCTCTGCTCCTCCTCTACTGAGGACAGGATAGCTCTGCTTTTTCTATGCTGAGGACAGGATAGCTCTGCTCCTCCTCTACTGAGAACAGGATAGCTCTGCTCCTCCTCTACTGAGGACAGGATAGCTCTGCTCCTCCTCTACTGAGAACAGGATAGCTCTGCTCCTCCTCTACTGAGGACAGGATAGCTCTGCTCCTCCTCTACTGAGGACAGGATAGCTCTGCTTTTTATATGCTGAGGACAGGATAGCTCTGCTCCTCTTCTACTGAAGACAGGATAGCTCTGCTTTGTTCCTGCTGAGGACAGGATAGCTCTGCTCCTACTGAGGACAGGATAGCTCTGCTCCTCCTCTACTGAGGACAGGATAGCTCTGCTCCTCCTCTACTGAGGACAGGATAGCTCTGCTCCTCCTCTACTGAGGACAGGATAGCTCTGCTCCTCTACTGAGGACAGGATAGCTCTGCTCCTCTTCTACTGAGGACAGGATAGCTCTGCTCCTCCTCTACTGAGGACAGGATAGCTCTGCTCCTCCTCTACTGAGAACAGGATAGCTCTGCTCCTCCTCTACTGAGGACAGGATAGCTCTGCTCCTCCTCTACTGAGGACAGGATAGCTCTGCTTTTTATATGCTGAGGACAGGATAGCTCTGCTCCTCTACTGAGGACAGGATAGCTCTGCTCCTCTACTGAGGACAGGATAGCTCTGCTCCTCTACTGAGGACAGGATAGCTCTGCTCCTCTTCTACTGAGGACAGGATAGCTCTGCTCCGCTACTGCTTCTCAGGAAGCTGCTCTGTGACCAATGTACTTTCATCAATGTGTTTTATGGTTAAACATCTTTGTATTGACTGGGTTTAGCCAGCATTGTCTACTGTATCTGCCATGTATGTATGTATGTATGTATGCATCACTCAGTCTGCAGGTCCTACATTGCTGTGTGTCTGTGTTTGTAACCTAAAGAAAGACTGTCCTTCCCTCTGATTAACTGCAACACTTAAACATGAGCTTCCTCTCTCTCTCTGGCGTGCGTGTGGCTTCAGAGTGTTGAAATCTTATCGGTATGTACAGCCAATCGGGGGCAGTCGCCTGCCATGTCTTGTTTTCATGTCAGCCACTGAGTTTTATTTTGATTGGTTTATTTTGCCATTCCCATTTGCATGTTTCTCTCAGATGTCAGTCCGTTGTCCAGTGACGACGGTAAAAAAAACTGGCCTTGATAGGCCATGGCCATTTTGGGATTAGCCAATCCCAGGCTTTCTGAATTGGCCTTTGCTCTCTTTCTGTTGGTTGTTCAGTTTCAGTTGTGGAGGTCGATTGGTTAAAACAGTTTACAGGATTACGATTATCTGTTATTCTCTGCCTCTTCTCAATGCCAGTTCTTATTGGCTCTGGCTCTCAGCCAATGGCATTGTGAGGTGGACAAAGCTTGCGTAGGGAGAGAGGACCCCACTGTCCTGCCTAGCAACAGAAGCCTCCACTACTCTCCTGCTAGACCTTACCAGTACTGCTTGAGCATGTCAAGATGATCTTAAATTCCATAATATTAGCTTTCCTCATTTCATATATACACGTACATAGAGTATATCAAGGAATTGGCTCTATAAACAGTAATACCCTCAGTTCTTTAGCACCTTGACTAGACTTTTGGTGGCTTTCTGACAAAAAAAGCAAGACTGAAGGCTGGCGTGAGTTTCAACCAATCAGAACATTTCCAAATCTGTAGTTAGACCAATCGTCTGAGGCTGTGCCGTTACCCAGCAGGCAGCTGGGTTTCTCCAGCTGCTGTGTGGAGTTACTATGGTTACTGGGGTCAGATCCGGACTCTGGCTCTCCATTAGCTGTACATGATGAAGCTCTCATCTGGTTTAAACAGCCAACCACATTTCAACACTTTCCTTTTTGCTTTGATGTAGTCTGTCCCATCCTGCATGCATCTGTCCTGTCTAAGCTGCGTGTGTGGGAGGGGGGGGGATCTGCCCCGCCTGCTGTGTGTTTACGCTCTGTGTAAACGTGTGTGTTCTCTCTGCAGTGAGGAAGAGAAGTTGTCTACCTCGGAGGAGGCATCTGCTAAGTATGCCGTGGGAGAAGGAGCCGAGAGTGTGAAGAGCAGCCCTGCTCCGGCCCAGCCCGCCACCAGCTGTCCCAGAGCCAGGTCAGACGTGTTTGGGTGTGTTATGGCCAAGGCTTTGAACTGGTTCAAGGAACAAAACCCAGAAACAATTGGTATTTCGATATTTGTTTCAAACCAGTTTGGGAATGAGAATTTTAAGGTGGACCTTTAAACCGGAAACGTTAAAGCCGATTCTGCTCAGAACAAACCAATTTGAAAAATGTTCTTGTACAAAGCCCAGATTAGGTTAGCCGTCCAGGTTAGCCACACCAGTTGATAAAAACCTGCTGTAGTAGTTTTGTGTACTCTTATTTCACACACAGGCCGACTAACACCGTAGCAACATAGACACAGTACTGTCTACCCGTCTGTAGATAATAATATTTATGAGACTCAAATTCCAACTTCCGAGTACATCTTGGACACACCTAATGTTATTTTGTTAGTAAATCATAAAAAAAGAGCATTATTACAACAGTCAAGTGATAGTCTGGTTTGCATAGATTAAAGCTTGATTCAGCTCAGGAGTCGGGACTGTTTTGATTGTCTTAACACCATAAGGTATTATAGGAGAGAATGTGAATTACATTTTTTTTTATAGTTCATCCAAAAATAAAACGTCTTTATAACTATATTCATATGACTTACAAAGGTATACATTAGGCAGAATTATGCATCAGTAAGTTGTTCATACAGTTAATTAAATGGTGAGTCTCTCAGTGGTTAGTTGATTAATCGTTCTAATAAGTGTCACACACGCACAAATAAGTTTATGCGTGTGTGATTAAGCATGCTGTTGTCCCTCTCTCCTAATGTCCCTCTCTCCTAATGTCCCTCTCTCCTAATGTCCCTCTCCCCTAATGTCCCTCTCCCCTAATGTCCCTCTCCCCTAATGTCCCTCTCCCCTAATGTCCCTCTCCCCTAATGTCCCTCTCTCCTAATGTCCCCTTCCTCTCTTCCTTCAGCACTGCAAAGCAAACAGAAGACAAGTCCAGACCTGCTGGCGATGTGGTTAACGGCCCCTCAGAAGAGGCAGCTGTACTGGAGGAAGCCAAGTAAGAACCACCAGACTGCTTCTCTAGGGTTAGGGTCAGGCCCTGCTTCTCAAGGGTTAGGGTCAGGCCCTGCTTCTCTAGGGTTAGGGTCAGGCCCTGCTTCTCTAGGGTCAGGCCCTGCTTCTCTAGGGTTAGGGTCAGGCCCTGCTTCTCTAGGGTTAGGGTCAGGCCCTGCTTCTCTAGGGTCAGGGTCAGGCCCTGCTTCTCAAGGGTTAGGGTCAGGTCCTGCTTCTCAAGGGTTAGGGTCAGGCCCTGCTTCTCTAGGGTCAGGCCCTGCTTCTCTAGGGTTAGGTTCAGGCCCTGCTTCTCTAGGGTTAGGGTCAGGCCCTGCTTCTCTAGGGTTAGGGTCAGGCCCTGCTTCTCTAGGGTTAGGGTCAGGCCCTGCTTCTCTAGGGTCAGGCCCTGCTTCTCTAGGGTCAGGGTCAGGCCCTGCTTCTCTAGGGTCAGGGTCAGGCCCTGCTTCTCTAGGGTCAGGCCCTGCTTCTCTAGGGTCAGGGTCAGGCCCTGCTTCTCTAGGGTCAGGGTCAGGCCCTGCTTCTCTAGGGTCAGGGTCAGACCCTGCTTCTCTAGGGTCAGGGTCAGGCCCTGCTTCTCTAGGGTCAGGGTCAGGCCCTGCTTCTCTAGACACCACAGTGGAGGCAGTCCTCTTGGACAGTACACCAGTTTGAGGAGCTTTGCTGATGTTGTTACCCACACACTGTCACCTTTCTCTCCACCCTGTCCCTCTCCACTCCCTCCCCACCCCCTCCCTCCCTCTCCCCCTCCCTCCCTCCCTCTCCACCCCCCAGAACAGAGCAGAGTGTGCCCTTGCCGGAGGCTGTGAACGGCCCAGCGTGAGACTGAGGGAGGTGGACGCTCTAGCCAGCCTGTTCCTGCCACGCACCACCCCTGGCTCACCAGCAGGGGGCAGTGCCAGTCCAGACTCAGAGCTGCCGCTGCACTAACTTCACCACCAGATCAGGACCAGCAATATTCATATTAGAATACTATTACAGTTGTACAGACCTGTTGGAACTGAAATGAAGAGACACACACATACTCTAATGGATTCAGATTTTTTTTTTTCTTTTTTTTTTTTGCATTTGTTTATATACTGTTCTTCTGGGGTGATCTGTCTATCTTGCCACTCAAACTTAAAAAGTAATGTTGCTATAGTTAAAAATGATTGTATGAATAAATATTTTATAAAAGAAATGTATACAGAAACAAAAGATGAATAAGGGTCAGAACCTTCAGTCACCAAGACCAAGCTGTTTATGAATAGGATTTTCTCTCCTGCACAAAATCTGATATTTAATTTTCAATTAAAGGCAAACAGCTACCTTGAGATGGTAATGGGCTACCCATGTTGGTCTGTGAATGAGTACACTTGATATTAATGGAATTGATAATTTTAATATTCAAAAGGGTTTTTATTTTTGCCACTGGTATTATTTGTAAATGTTTCTGTATTCTCTCAACATGAGCAACATTTGACAGCCTTTTTTGGTATAGTTAATTTAATTTATTGTTACAGTAGATGTGTCAGCAAGAGCCATACTCATGTTGTCTCCCTCCTCTCCTCTGACAAACTGTTCAACCCCAAGGTTCCAGGGCTGGAGAGGGGGGGGGGGGTCCAGTCCACACGTAGCTTGTGAGTCGGTGCTGGTCCTTTGTGGAGGCAGGTGATAAGTAGCTGAGCTTGGCTGTCTAGCTGCTGGGTAACTCATGTTTTAGAAACTATCAATCATGCATCTACCTGGCTTGATCTCCATGTTATGATTTTGATTTTTTATTGTTGGTGTGAGCAGCAGAGAGGGGGACATTTCTCCCACCCCTTTTTCCCCCACAGATAATTACATTTCATCCTGTAATTATATGATGTTATGAAGCTAATTCCTTTTGACCTTTCTGACACTGATTCAGGATTGTTTGATGAATGATGTCTTACTGTAAATACTCTGCTCATGACTGGTGTCTCCTTATTCTAGACAGGGTCACACTGCCACAACATTCTCCAGGAGAATGTCAGGGGTTTCATAGAAATGTCAAGAAGTCAACATTCACTTTGTATAAAAACACAACTGAAATGAGTTGTGTTTAGAATAGTAGTAATCCTATGGTTGGTGTCATAAGCTGCCCACTTCTTAGACACGTCCTCTCCTACACATCCTCCAGACGTGAAGGGATGTTTTGGTTTGAAAGTGTCAAACAAAACTCACAACAGAACACATTTAACGTTCCCCTAAGAACGTATACTTTAATGGGATACTTTTATAGGTGGTGTGTATGTAGATTCTGGTTTGACCAGGTTAAAGTTGGTGTTCATTGATCTGGTTGGCTGGACTTAGCTACGCTGAGCAACCTACTGATCCCTGCTCTGAACTAGAATCTGGTTGACCCTCTGAACGCATGGAAAATGAAAACACATTTTGTCTAGCTTGAGCAGGTGTGGTGTGGTTCTGGAGGCTGCTCACCTGGAGCCCTGGTGTCGTCTGGGCTGCTGTCTGGCAGGCTGTCCTCTGACGTCACCTGTACACACGAGGGACGATACATCACTGGGACACAAGTGGGCTGGTTTGTGTGTACTATGTGGAGCATAGGGTTAGGGTTCCCGATTCTTCAGGCCTTGAAGCTGCAACAGAACCAGCCCTCAGTGACGGTGCTCAAGCTACATGACAGTAACATCACTGGCTCCAGGACTTCCTGCCTACCTCTCCTCAGCGCCGTGTGTCTCAGGCAGGGCTCCAGGACTTCCTGCCTACCTCTCCTCAGCGCCACATGTTTCAGGCAGGGCACGCTGTCCAGAGAGCCAGGGTCCCTCCTGCCACGCTGGGGATGACCATCAGCTTGGTGGTGCTGGAGGTTCCCACGATCTGCACCACAGATCAACATGCTGAGCAGACGACCAGCAGAGGGCGCCGACACCTCAATGTGTGTTAGATGCTGAAGCGTCTATAACCTCATTCAACACTGAGGACTTCACATGTATGGTAACGCAGCATTCTTATAAAATTCGAAGGTTGAATCATAAAAGGAGTATTGCAAATACTAATGATTGCCATGGTCAAGAGTGTGGTGAGAGAGGGGATCTCGGGCCAAATGTATCAAACTATATTCATCCGTAAAAATATGCATACGGAGAAAAAGAGAAAACTACGCAACGTTTTTCTCAGATTTATGAACACACTGACCCTGCCTACGTGACCGATATCACACATTTGTCTTAATAGATTCCACTTGTGATTGTGGCACGTGAACCAGTTCGTTGTCCACACCCCGTAAATTCTGTGTTTACCTGACATGGTTGATGAAACACCAATATTTTGTCAGGTTTCTCAATAAACTTCTCAATTAACCTATTGTTAACAATGAATGATTCTTAATGAGAAATGGCTAAGGCAACTAAAACGGTGAAAAAGATCAACTAGACTGAATGTCTGGAGAATGGAGATCTTCATTTGCGAGTATCTTGTTTCTGCATGGTTAGGCTAGCAGTTGAGTTCATTTCATTTAAATGTATCAACCCATTGTGCTCTTATCGTAACGTGTACAGTCAATAGCACTTGTATTCGCTTCATCCCACACTTCGGGCATCACGACTGAGCGTGGATTGGCTTATCCCCGACCTGTCTGCCAGCTCCTGCTGAAAAGTCCCAGTTGCAGATAACTTTTACAGTCGGGGTGATCGCGTCTGTAGCCTACATTGCCTGATCTAAAATAGACGCGCGAAACGCGTTTGGTGGTGTGGTCCAACATAAAACTCCACGCTCAGCTTGGAGGGAGGGAAAACCTTATTGTTGAGTAAACAATTGGTGTCAAGTTCGCTCTGAAAATGGCAGGGAAAAAATGCTCAGCAAAACGAAAATATGAACACGACGTTTTTAACAGAGTGGGAGACAGGGCCGGATGCAGCCTGCTTTGACTGGGGGGGGCAGTGAACATTTCTGGGGGTATCATGATTAAGGAAAGGGATCGTATTTTTTTTTTATATTACCATAATGTTACCATTTTTGAGTCTGCTTAACGATCCGAGTGTTAATCAGGCCAGACGTTATAAACATTCGGAGTTTAGCCCAAATCTATGACGTATCCTGGGTTTGATAGTGATGCTGGATATGGACCTCCACACTTTATGCGAGCGCGCACAGAGCTCGAGCGAAATTTTTGGGCATTCATTTGAGCGCAAAATAGTTTTTTGAGCTTTATGTAAAATAAACATAGCCGTTTTCCAATTGATAAAACCTTGTCTAGTGAAGGTGATGTCTTTATCATTTCTGGCTCCAAATTGTCGACAGGGGAAGCAGAACATGCATCTAGCTTGGCTGAGTACTCTAACCAAGTTCGAGAGCGATGCCCTAGGACCTTTGCTGAAAATGCGCATGGGGTACGTTTGCAGAACAGGCTGCATTGGAGTGCTGTCATTCAAACCATGCTCGCCTTCACACACAGCAGCTGTAACGTTGGTACCTAGAGACAGGGAAGTGCTTCACAGACCAGCACGCTCTGCCTGCTCTGGAGTATGAGTTTAATATCCCTTGTCGCAGGGGCAGTAGTAGATGGTTTGTGGATCAGAAATCGATGCATGATAAAAGTTATTTCTTTGTACAAACACGCACGCAAAGAACAATCGGACCGGCCCTGGTGGGATAGTTTATATTTTGTTGTTGAACGTAATGGCAAGCCATTCTGCCTTATGCCAGGCGTCATTAGCGCATTTCAAGGCTTCAGATCTTCAGCGCCACTTCAGCTCACTCCATATGGATAGATATAGCATATGCTAACATCGACCAGGAATTTCCAAACTCGGACAGGTTGAAATCCGTGCTGGCGCCGTTCATTTTAGCCACTACTTTCCTGCCAAAATGGTGACGTAAACAGTAAAGTCACGTGACGTCCGGAGCTCTATTGGACACGGTTGTTGCTTGTTGGTGACAGTGTGTGTGAACTGGCCACTGGTGAGGTGAGCATTATCGTGTGTCAAAATGACCAGTGAACCTGCAAAGAAAAAAAGACTGCAGCTATAAAAAAGAATGGGAAGCCAAAAGGTCATGGGTTAAAGGGGTCATTGATTGCAGAACCGAATTTACCTTGTCACAGTTGAATACCGACAGTTCAGTGGGTAAAATGGACATACAATGAACCCCAAAGTCCATTGACACCTCTTTCCTATGTGTCAGAAGCATGGTGAGAGAGAGAGGACCTGGTGTGTCAAGCATGGTGAGAGCGAGAGGACCTGGTGTGTCAGAAGCATGGTGAGAGCGAGAGGACCTGGTGTGTCAGAAGCATGGTGAGAGAGAGAGGACCTGGTGTGTCAAGCATGGTGAGAGCGAGAGGACCTGGTGTGTCAAGCATGGTGAGAGCGAGAGGACCTGGTGTGTCAGAAGCATGGTGAGAGAGAGAGGACCTGGTGTGTCAGAAGCATGGTGATAGAGAGAGGACCTGGTGTGTCAGAAGCATGGTGAGAGAGAGAGGACACCACCTCCTCCCCCATGCTGCCGTCGTACACCACCACCTCCTCCTCCATGCTGCCGTCGTACATCACCACCTCCTCCTCCATGCTGCCGTCGTACACCACCACCTCCTCCTCCATGCTGCCGTCGTACATCACCACCTCCTCCTCCATGCTGCCGTCGTACATCACCACCTCCTCCTCCATGCTGCCGTCGTACATCACCACCTCCTCCTCCATGCTGCCGTCGTACACCACCACCTCCTCCTCCATGCTGCCGTCGTACACCACCACCACCTCCTGAGGAGGAGAGAGGGGCTGCTAGCTAGGGAGGAGGAGAGGAGTTGCTAGCTGGGGAGGAGAGGAGTTGCTAGCTAGGGGGGAAATGAGAGGAGTTGCTAGCTAGGGGGGAGAGGAGAGGAGTTGCTAGCTAGGGGGGAGGAGAGGAGTTGCTAGCTAGGGAGGAGAGGAGTTGCTAGCTAGGGGGGAGGAGAGGAGTTGCTAGCTAGGGGGGAGAGGAGAGGAGTTGCTAGCCAGGGAGGAGAAGAGGGACTGCTAGCTGGGGGCTGGTGGTCAGAGGGTGGTAGCTGGGCCACAAAGTGAATCTACCCTCCCTGCTCTCTGTCACTGTCTAGTCATCATGTCACCTGGATCAAACTGGCTCATTCTAACCACGTTTAGACTGCATCCTAAAATGAAATAACATCAAATTGTGGTTCATGCGTTGAATGTGTTTAAACCCCCCAGGTTGTGGTTGACACATCCAGGCTCTTCACACTGAGACTGATGCAGAGAGAGAAGCCGTCTAGCTCACTGGATATACAGATGTGAAACTACAGTCACCAGATCATAAGATGTGCAAAGGTGTCGACACAAAGAGACACATTACTCCCTGTCCAAATAACCCATAATTGCTGTATTAGGCTGTAATGTGTTGAAATGGCTTATAATGTGCTCCATTTTAAGGTGACCAAAATTACAAGCGATTAAGTGTAATTTGCACATATTAAAGCACATATTAGCATTGACTGTGTTCCGTCATCACTTATAATGCACAGCACGGAGATAATCCTGAGATATCGTTAAACTACCCACCAATGACTATCCGGGCTACAGTTTTAATTTCTGTTGCTCAAGAAAACAGCCGGATGCGTAGTACAAAACGACATTCATGGTTCATGAGAAGACAAATACGTGACACCCTACTGTTCTGTTCCTACAGTACAGATGACACACCCTACTGTTTCTGTCCCTCTCCCCAGGGCCGAGTGCCCGTCCCGGGGCCCAGTGCCTCAACCCTGAGCCCATCTCAGGATTGAGTACCTTGACACCACGTTACCTTGACCATGCCGGATACGATGAGGTGGATCCCCTGCGGAGCCTCCTTCTCCTGGATGATGGTGTACAGCAGCGGCCAATCAAGACCAAGACACTCAACACCTCATCTGAGTGGAACTAGGGGCTAAATGTATCAAACTCTGTGTATATTCGTCCGTAAAAATATGCATGCGGAGAAAAAGGGAAAACTACGCAACGTTTTTCTCAGCTTTATGAACAATAAACTTCTCAATTAACCCATTGTGATCCAATGAATGATTCTTAATGAGAAATGGCTAAGGCAACAAATAAAACTTCACTGAATGTGAATTGGAGATCTTAATTTTTGAAATAGGAGGAGCATCTTGTTTGGTGGGGGTGGATTGGCTTATCCCCGACCTGTCTGCCAGTTCCTGCTGAAATGACCCAAATTCACACGTTTTCTTTTTGGCATCCTTGAAAAACGTTCTTCTTTGTAATTCTGTGGAAGTACACAGAGCAGCGTGCAGCACATTTTGGGGCGTGACAAAGGTACAGACCAGAGCCAAAAAAGGTGGTGCTACATTTGTGACGTCACAAATTTTTCGAAACCGATCGTTTTACAGCTGCAGTTTCAAATTGTGAGATTTAGATAGGAAAGAGGTGTCAATGGACTTTGAGGTTCACTGTATGTCCATTTTACCCACCAAACTGTTGTTATTCAACTATGATAAGATAAACTCGGTTTTAAAGATGAAGGTGGTCTCCTTGTGGTGGTGGAGCCAGGGCAGGCTCTGAAGCAGCTGCTCTGCCGTGGGGGTGGAGCCAGGGCAGGTTCTGAAGCAGCTGCTCTGCAGTGGGGGCGGGGGTGGTGGTGGAGCCAGGGCAGGCTCTGAAGCAGCTGCTCTGCAGTGGGGGCGGGGGTGGTGGTGGAGCCAGGGCAGGCTCTGAAGCAGCTGCTCTGCCGTGGGGGCGGGGTGGTGGTGGAGCCAGGGCAGGCTCTGAAGCAGCTGCTCTGCAGTGGGGGCGGGGGTGGTGGTGGAGCCAGGGCAGGCTCTGAAGCAGCTGCTCTGCCGTGGGGGCGGGGGTGGTGGTGGAGCCAGGGCAGGCTCTGAAGCAGCTGCTCTGCCGTGGGGGCGGAGGTGGGGGTGGAGCCAGGGCAGGCTCTGAAGCAGCTGCTCTGCCGTGGGGGCGGAGGTGGTGGTGGAGCCAGGGCAGGCTCTGAAGCAGCTGCTCTGCCGTGGGGGTGGAGCCAGGGCAGGCTCTGAAGCAGCTGCTCTGCCGTGGGGGCGGAGGTGGGGGTGGAGCCAGGGCAGGCTCTGAAGCAGCTGCTCTGCCGTGGGGGTGGAGCCAGGGCAGGCTCTGAAGCAGCTGCTCTGCCGTGGGGGCGGAGGTGGTGGTGGAGCCAGGGCAGGCTCTGAAGCAGCTGCTCTGCCGTGGGGGCGGAGGTGGTGGTGGAGCCAGGGCAGGCTCTGAAGCAGCTGCTCTGCCGTGGGGGTGGAGCCAGGGCAGGCTCTGAAGCAGCTGCTCTGCCGTGGGGGTGGAGCCAGGGCAGGCTCTGAAGCAGCTGCTCTGCCGTGGGGGCGGAGGTGGTGGTGGAGCCAGGGCAGGCTCTGAAGCAGCTGCTCTGCAGTGGGGGCGGGGGTGGTGGTGGAGCCAGGGCAGGCTCTGAAGCAGCTGCTCTGCCGTGGGGGTGGAGGTGGTGGTGGAGCCAGGGCAGGCTCTGAAGCAGGTGCTCTGCCGTGGGGTGGAGCCAGGGCAGGCTCTGAAGCAGCTGCTCTGCCGTGGGGGCGGAGGTGGGGGTGGAGCCAGGGCAGGCTCTGAAGCAGCTGCTCTGCCGTGGGGGCGGAGGTGGTGGTGGAGCCAGGGCAGGCTCTGAAGCAGCTGCTCTGCAGTGGGGGCGGGGGTGGTGGTGGAGCCAGGGCAGGCTCTGAAGCAGCTGCTCTGCCGTGGGGGTGGAGGTGGTGGTGGAGCCAGGGCAGGCTCTGAAGCAGCTGCTCTGCCGTGGGGGTGGAGCCAGGGCAGGCTCTGAAGCAGCTGCTCTGCCGTGGGGGTGGAGCCAGGGCAGGCTCTGAAGCAGCTGCTCTGCCGTGGGGGCGGAGGTGGTGGTGGAGCCAGGGCAGGCTCTGAAGCAGCTGCTCTGCCGTGGGGGCGGAGGTGGTGGTGGAGCCAGGGCAGGCTCTGAAGCAGCTGCTCTGCCGTTGTACTGTAATAGAGGTACTGTACAGTACTGTTCAAGAGGTACTGTACAGGACTGTAATAGAGGTACTGTACAGTACTGTTCAAGAGGTACTGTACAGGACTGTACAAGAGGTACTGTACAGGACTGTAAAGAGGTACTGTACATGACTGTAATAGAGGTACTGTACAGTTAGGGTTAGTCTACTGTAGGGTTAGTTAGTCTACTGTAGGGTTAGTCTACTGTTGTTGACTCTGTCTCATCTAAGACGCCCCTAACCCTGGCCTGTCTGGTCTCACTGAGATCACAGCTTGTGTGGCCTGTCTGGTCTCACTGAGATCACAGCTCGTGTGGCCTGTCTGGTCTCACTGAGATCACAGCTCGTGTGGCCTGTCTGGTCTCACTGAGATCACAGCTCGTGTGGCCTGTCTGGTCTTACTGAGATCACAGCTCGTGTGGCCTGTCTGGTCTCACTGAGATCACAGCTCGTGTGGCCTGTCTGGTCTCACTGAGATCACAGCTCGTGTGGCCTGTCTGGTCTCACTGAGATCACAGCTCGTGTGGCCTGTCTGGTCTCACTGAGATCACAGCTCGTGTGGCCTGTCTGGTCTTACTGAGATCACAGCTCGTGTGGCCTGTCTGGTCTTACTGAGATCACAGCTCGTGTGGCCTGTCTGGTCTCACTGAGATCACAGCTCGTGTGGCCTGTCTGGTCTCACTGAGATCACAGCTCGTATGGCCTGTCTGGTCTCACTGAGATCACAGCTCGTATGGCCTGTCTGAGATGGCGATCTCTGGATAGTCTCTCTGTAGCATTCCTGAGGAGAGAGGAGGGGACACCATGTATCCACCACAGAGCTCGTTCCCTCCTCTTGTCCCAGTAGTGAAGCCCATATGTGGACTGGTCTGACATCGCTTATCCTCATAAACTGGAAGTGATGAGATTTGCATACTGTGCTGTGTGCTTCCCCACAGCAGGGTCCCAGAGGAGATGGAAGGTGTGTGTGGGTGTGGGTGCGCAGGGGGGATGGAAGGTGTGTGTGTGCAGGGGGGATGGAAGGTGTGTGTGTGTGTGTGTGTGCAGGGGGGATGGAAGGTGTGTGTGTGTGTGTGTGTGCAGGAGGGATGGAAGGTGTGTGTGTGTGTGCAGGAGGGATGGAAGGTGTGTGTGTGCGTGTGCAGGGGGGATGGAAGGTGTGTGTGTGTGTGCAGGGGGGATGGAAGGTGTGTGTGTGTGTGTGCAGGGGGGATGGAAGGTGTGTGTGTGTGTGCAGGAGGGATGGAAGGTGTGTGTGTGCGTGTGTGGGTGTGCAGGGGGGATGGAAGGTGTGTGTGTGCAGGGGGGATGGAAGGTGTGTGTGTGTGCAGGGGGGATGGAAGGTGTGTGTGTGCAGGAGGGATGGAAGGTGTGTGTGCGCAGGGGGGATGGAAGGTGTGTGTGTGTGTGCAGGGGGGATGGAAGGTGTGTGTGTGCGTGTGTGGGTGTGCAGGGGGGATGGAAGGTGTGTGTGTATGTGGGTGTGCAGGGGGGATGGAAGGTGTGTGTGTGTGTGTGGGTGTGCAGGGGGGATGGAAGGTGTGTGTGTGCAGGGGGGATGGAAGGTGTGTGTGTGGGTGTGCAGGGGGGATGGAAGGTGTGTGTGTGTGCAGGAGGGATGGAAGGTGTGTGTGTGCGTGTGTGGGTGTGCAGGGGGGATGGAAGGTGTGTGTGTGTGTGTGTGCAGGGGGGATGGAAGGTGTGTGTGTGGGTGTGCAGGGGGGATGGAAGGTGTGTGTGTGTGCAGGGGGGATGGAAGGTGTGTGTGTGTGTGTGTGTGCAGGGGGGATGGAAGGTGTGTGTGGGTGTGCAGGGGGAATGGAAGGTGTGTGTGTGTGAGTGGGTGTGCAGGGGGGATGGAAGGTGTGTGTGTATGTGGGTGTGCAGGGGGGATGGAAGGTGTGTGTGTGTGTGTGTGTGGGTGTGCAGGGGGGATGGAAGGTGTGTGTGTGTGTGTGCAGGGGGGATGGAAGGTGTGTGTGTGCGTGTGTGGGTGTGCAGGGGGGATGGAAGGTGTGTGTGTGTGTGGGTGTGCAGGGGGGATGGAAGGTGTGTGTGTGCAGGGGGGATGGAAGGTGTGTGTGTGTGTGTGCAGAGGGGATGGAAGGTGTGTGTGTGTGGGTGTGCAGGGGGAATGGAAGGTGTGTGTGTGCAGGGGGAATGGAAGGTGTGTGTGTGTGAGTGGGTGTGCAGGGGGGATGGAAGGTGTGTGTGTGTGGGTGTGCAGGGGGGATGGAAGGTGTGTGTGTGTGTGTGGGTGTGCAGGGGGGATGGAAGGTGTGTGTGTGCGTGTGTGGGTGTGCAGGGGGGATGGAAGGTGTGTGTGTGTGTGGGTGTGCAGGGGGGATGGAAGGTGTGTATGTGTGGGTGTGCAGGGGGGATGGAAGGTGTGTGTGTGTGGGTGTGCAGGGGGGATGGAAGGTGTGTTTGTGTGGGTGTGTGTGTGTGTGGGGGGGGTCTTATTATAGTACTGTGTCCCACTGTGTCCTTGTATTGCTACCCAGAACACATTAGGATCCTAACCCTAACCATCAGGACAGCTCCTTACAGCTCCTCAGAGGAGTTGCCTGCCTAGCGGATGTCCTTTTCTCAGGCTTTTATGGGTTACAATGGCCTGGTAGTTACAGCTCCTTCCCTCTAGATTTACTGTCAGACACAATCATCATCTCGGCAGCTGTGTCCCTGTTGCCTTTGATGGCTGATGGCTGAAGAGACCATTGTGAATGGAAATACAGTCATAGCCTTGATCATCCTACTGCAAATCCCTCACAGCGTAGGCCTATGACCTGGAACAACAGCTGGAGTTAGGTAAGGTTTCACAGTGGGATGATTGGCATGCACAATATTTCATGTTCATATTATCATGAACTACCTCATGTATTGTAGAAAAGCCAATGGATTCAATCTTTGGCGATTGGCAATGAAAAAGCACCGTTTTATCATATTATATTGATATAATCAAATATCACACGATTCTTTTGCATATCATGCATAAGGTAACATGTCTGTTCTTATCATACACACATTTCAAAGTTCAGCCTTATGGGGTTAAGTTGGAAGTGACATGGTAACTAAATAGTGCTGGATACAAACTGCATGATTTTAGACCAGATCTATTTAGACTGTAGACAGAGGCTGACTGTGTATGTGACTGGGAATCATAAGAAAACAGCAGGTCCTGTAATTTTGTATCTATAGTAGCCTAACCCTAACCCTTTTGTATCTATAGTAGCCCAACCCTAACCCTTTTGTATCTATAGTAGCCCAACCCTAACCCTTTTGTATCTATAGTAGCCCAACCCTAACCCTTTTGTATCTATAGTAGCCTAACCCTAACCCTTTTGTATCTATAGTAGCCCAACCCTAACCCTAACCCTTTTGTATCTATAGTAGCCCAACCCTAACCCTTTTGTATCTATAGTAGCCCAACCCTAACCCTTTTGTATCTATAGTAGCCCAACCCTAACCCTTTTGTATCTATAGTAGCTAACTAAATCTGATCTTCTATAAGGATGTACTGTATGGTTGTGGAAACTGTACACGCTGAAGGTCTGTCTTACCTAGCTTTCTGTCTGTCTCCTAACCTTACCCAGCTCCCTGTCTGTCTGTCTGTCTGTCTCCTAGCCTTACATTTAGTCGTTTACCAGACCCTCTTATCCAGAGCGACTTACAGTATGTACAGGGACATTCCCCCGAGGCAAGTAGGGTGAAGTGCTTTGCCCAAAGACACAACGTCATTTTGCACGGCCGGGAATCGAACTGGCAACCTTCAGATTACTAGCCCGATTCCCTAACCGCTCAGCCACCTGACTCCCAGCCTTACCTAGCTCCTTGTCTGTCTGTCCCCTAGCCTTACCTAGCTCCCTGTCTGTCTGTCCCCTAGCCTTACCTAGCTCCCTGTCTGTCTGTCTCCTAGTCTTACCTAGCTCCCTGTCTATCTTCGTGTCTGTCTGTCTCCTAGCCTTACCTAGCTCCCTGTCTGTCTGTCTGTCTGTGTGTCTGTCTGTCCCCTAGTCTTACCTAGCTCCCTGTCTGTCTGTGTGTCTGTCTGTCTCCTAGCCTTACCTAGCTCCCTGTCTGTCTGTCTGTGTGTCTGTCTGTCCCCTAGTCTTACCTAGCTCCCTGTCTGTCTGTGTGTCTGTCTGTCTCGTAGCCTTACCTAGCTCCCTGTCTGTCTGTGTGTCTGTCTGTCTCGTAGCCTTACCTAGCTCCCTGTCTGTCTGTGTGTCTGTCTGTCTCGTAGCGGTATCTAGCTCCCTGGTTGCATCCTGTGTGTCTCTAGAATCTCTTTCAGTTTCTGCAACACAACAGGCCTCCCATTTATAATTGTTCTGTATACAGTAGTATGACCTACCTGACAGTGTGTTCCTGCTCTCACCACCCAGCCCTCTCTTCTCACCACCCAGCCCTCTCTTCTCACCACCCAGCCCTCTCTTCTCACCACCCAGCCCTCTCTTCTCACCACCCAGCCCTCTCTTCTCACCACCCAGCCCTCTCTTCTCACCACCCAGCCCTCTCTTCTCACCACCCAGCCCTCTCTTCTCACCACCCAGCCCTCTCTTCTCAATCCCCAGCCCTCTCTTCTCACCACCCAGCCCTCTCTTCTCACCACCCTGCCCTCTCTTCTCAATCCCCAGCCCTCTCTTCTCACCACCCAGCCCTCTCTTCTCACCACCCAGCCCTCTCTTCTCACCACCCTGCCCTCTCTTCTCACCACCCAGCCCTCTCTTCTCACCACCCAGCCCTCTCTTCTCACCACCCAGCCCTCTCTTCTCACCACCCAGCCCTCTCTTCTCACCACCCAGCCCTCTCTTCTCACCACCCAGCCCTCTCTTCTCACCACCCAGCCCTCTCTTCTCACCACCCAGCCCTCTCTTCTCACCACCCAGCCCTCTCTTCTCAATCCCCAGCCCTCTCTTCTCACCACCCAGCCCTCTCTTCTCACCACCCTGCCCTCTCTTCTCAATCCCCAGCCCTCTCTTCTCACCACCCAGCCCTCTCTTCTCACCACCCTGCCCTCTCTTCTCACCACCCAGCCCTCTCTTCTCACCACCCAGCCCTCTCTTCTCACCACCCAGCCCTCTCTTCTCACCACCCAGCCCTCTCTTCTCACCACCCAGCCCTCTCTTCTCACCACCCAGCCCTCTCTTCTCACCACCCAGCCCTCTCTTCTCAATCCCCAGCCCTCTATCAGTTATCCAGGCTTCTGCCCCCCCCCCCAACATCCTGCATTATCATTCTCTATCTATGTCTCATGCATTCATTCCTTCCTTCAATAAAACGTCTAAACGGTTTTCAGTTATTGGCATCGGCTTTAAACTAGTCGATGCCAATGCACACTACGTGCTGTTCTATATCTGCCACCGAGAGGGAATTGATCTTACCTGGACCGCTCCCACACTCACAGGCCCCGCGGGACACCTGACCCTGAACCCAGCTGAGATGGAAACATCTAAGAGGTGCTTAAACCAAGTACATAATGAACAGCAATTAGTTTTTTTTTCTTTTGTAAAGGGTCCCCAACACGCCTGTCAATCAGAACTCAACATGCTTCATTACACACATCAACATTGCCAGGAAGGAGACTGAGTTATCTATTTCATGTGTTGCATTTATGAACATGAAGTTGCATCATTGTTATAGCAGTGTGTATATCTCTAGGAAGTGCTATGTAAACACTGGCTGGTGGAAAAACACGTTATATGGTTCATCAACCAGTCCATTTACTGCTGACAGATTTGACCCTGTGACCTCTGACCTCCAGACAGGAAGACTTCCTTCCCTTTGTGTTCAGTCATGTTCTCCACCGTGTTTCTGAGGGTCCTGGCAGCCTGGGTGGAGCATCCCAGAGCCGTACTGCTTCCAGTGACTCATCTGCAGGGGGAACCAGAGTGTGAGCATCCCAGAGCTGTACTGCTTCCAGTAACTCATTTGCAGGGGGAACCAGAGTGTGAGCACCTTGCCGGCACAGTGTACCAGGACAGAGCATGGCTCTCTGTTAAGCAGGCAGTAACAGTGTACCAGGACAGAGCATGGCTCTCTGTTAAGCATGCAGTAACAGTGTACCAGGACAGAGCATGGCTCTCTGTTAAGCATGCAGTAACAGTGTACCAGGACAGAGCATGGCTCTCTTTTAAGCATGCAGTAACAGTGTACCAGGACAGAGCATGGCTCTCTGTTAAGCATGCAGTAACAGTGTACCAGGACAGAGCATGGCTCTCTGTTAAGCATGCAGTAACAGTGTACCAGGACAGAGCATGGCTCTCTGTTAAGCATGCAGTAACAGTGTACCAGGACAGAGCATGGCTCTCTGTTAAGCATGCAGTAACAGTGTACCAGGACAGAGCATGGCTCTCTGTTAAGCATGCAGTAACAGTGTACCAGGACAGAGCATGGCTCTCTTTTAAGCATGCAGTAACAGTGTACCAGGACAGAGCATGGCTCTCTTTTAAGCATGCAGCAATAATTTTTTAGACATCACAATGGATTTTGCCACTAAATGTTGTTTATGTTAATGTTGTTAACTTTGTATTTTTTCTACAACTTCCCTTTCTACCCGGCAGAGGCTGATTTACCAAGGGATCCTTTAAAAGGTGTATACTTTACAGTTGAATATTAGCTGATATTTAACTACGTACATTTAACAGATACAAATGCTGCCAATGCTTGCTAGGTACACAGCTGCCGACGCAAGCTAGCTAACGTCAACACAACAAAAAATATATATATAAAATGATAAATCTAGACAAGTGACTTTTGTGCATGGACAAGTGAAATGTTAATGTACTTCTCCAAAGGACAAGAGCCTCAAAGAGTTAATGTGGAGCCCTGGTCTCAGGTCGATACTGATGGGAGTGAAGAAAGCCAGAGAAAGGCTAAGGAGTCTAACTTTCAAACCTAATGTTATTACAGAACACATTTCAGACAAACAGAACTTTCAACCCCATACCAAATTGTTTTATGAATGATTTCTCAACTGGACCTGCGTACTAAACATTCCAAAATGCAGGAATCATCATGTCTGAATAATGTCACGAGTCAACATTATATGGTGTGCTGTCTTAAAGGCTTTGATTCGCATAGTCCTGTAAATAACTCTAAATACTATGAATACTATGTATCCTTCCTTAAGTATTCCTGTAAATACTAATAACATATACAATAATGTTCCTAATGAAAGTATTTGTAAGAGAAAGTCTGGAGGTGAGAGAGGGGAGGACTGGGCTCTCAGGAGAAAGTCTGGAGGTGAGAGAGGAGGCAAGATGGAGCCAACCTTCTGGGCCTTCAGGAGGCACACAGTCTCCTCCATCTTGCCCTCCAGCTCCCGGGCTGCCTGGGTGGAGGGGTGTAGGACTGCCGGGGTGTAGGGCTGCCGGGGTGTAGGGCTGCCTGGGTGGAGGGGTGTAGGGCTGCCGGGGTGTAGGGCTGCTGGGGTGTAAAGGTGCCGGGGTGTAGGGGTGCCGGGGTGTAGGGCTGCCGGGGTGTAGGGCTGCCAGGGTGTAGGGGTGCCAGGGTGTAGGGTGTAAGGCTGTAGGGGTGCCGGGGTGTAGGGCTGCCAGGGTGTAGGGGTGCCAGGGTGTAGGGTGTAAGGCTGTAGGGGTGTAGGGCTGCCAGGGTGTAGGGGTGCCAGGGTGTAGGCTGTAGGGGTGTAGGCTGTAGGGGTGTAGGGCTGCCGGGGTGTAGGGGTGCCAGGGTGTAGGGGTGCCAGGGTGTAGGCTGTAGGGGTGTAGGGCTGCCGGGGTGTAGGGCTGCCAGGGTGTAGGGGTGTAGGGTGTAAGGCTGTAGGGGTGTAGGGCTGTAGGGGTGTAGGGCTGCCGGGGTCTAGGGTGTAGGGAATGCTATTGTCACAGGACATGTGGTCATCCTGGCCATCGGGCTGAACTCCTCCATGTTCACCTGACACACGCACTGCATTCACACACACACGCATACACATACGCACACACTTAAATTAGATACCATTCAACACTGCTTCAATTCACATGTGTATAAAACTCGGACTTCTTCTTTAAGTGTGTTTGTGCTTGTGGCGAGGTGTCATGGTACCCTGTTATCAGGGGTTCCCAGCCAGTAAGCGGTCCATCTTCAGCAGGCTCAGGGGGTTCTGAGTGCTCTCCGGATCAGCTTGACAGTGCAGTTTGTTAAGTTTGCTGACGACACAACCATCGTGGGCCTCATCTCTGACAGTGACGAGTCAGCCTACAGAGAGGAGGTTGATACCCTGACATCATGGTGTCAGGACAATAACCTCTCTCTCAACGTCAGCAAGACCAAGGAGATGATTGTGGACTATAGGAGGCGGCAGGAGGAGGAGCATGCAACCCTACACATCAACGGATCGGAAGTGGAGAAGGTCAGCTGCTTCAAGTTCCTCGGGATGAACATCAGCAAAGATCTTACCAGATCTGTTCACACAGACAAGGTGGTCAAAGCGGCCCGTAAACGCCTCTTCTTCCTGAGGAGACTGAAGAAGTTCAGCATGAACTCAGTCATCCTCACTAACTTTTACAGATGCACTATAGAGAGCATTCTGGCTGGTTGCATCACAGTGTGGTATGGGAGCTGCACAGACAGGGACCGCAAGTCCCTATGTAGTGTGGTCCGTTCTGCTGAGTTCATCATCGGCAGGAAGCTCCCAGCCCTACAGGACACCTACCACACACGTTGCCTCAAGAAAGCTGGCAGGATTCTAAGAGACTGTTACCACCCATCCTTCAGTCTCTTTACCCCATTGCCTTCTGGCAGGCGTTACTGCAGCATTCAGGTCCGCACACGCAGACTGGACAACAGTTTCTATCCAAGGGCCATCAGGCTTCTGAATGGACATTGATATGGACAGTGATTCACTTCATACTAGTCACTTCACACACTGTCACTTTCAGCTACTGGTTGCACTATCAGTAACATTGCACTACTGTACTTCACTGTACTTCGTCATCAGGCTCCTGAATGGACATCGACATGGTCATTCTTTAGCTTTTGGAAACTTTTAATTGTTGTTTTATAGCATAGTTCTGCTATGCACTATGTACAGCACTTTGGATCAATTTGTATTGTGTTAAATGTGCTTTATAAATAAAGGTTGTTGTTGTTGTCATTGATTCACTTCATACTAGTTACTTTACACACTGTAACTTTCAGCTACTGGTTGCACTATCAGTAATATTGCACTACTGTACTTCACTGTACTTCACTTAGTTTAGAATAGGTTTATAGGGCTAGCAATAGATTATTATGTGTATTTAGGGTTTAGTATGTTTAGGAATGCTTGGCTGGACCTGATGTTAATTTCCTCCAGGATCACAATGACTCGTATTGAGAGACTTGTTGCTCCTGTTGGTTAGTTGTGACGGTTTAAATTCTTGTACTCGCTGTGAAATATTTTACTGTTGACTGTTGTTTTTGTCTTCTTCTTTACAGGTACACTCTTGCACTTTTTTGAGTTTCATGTTGTTTAATTGTAACTTGTTTAACTGCATGCTCTTATGGTTCTTCCCCATTGGCACTTATTTGGTTTTTCACAATGTATACTTCATGTTTTGGCTGCTTGCAATGTTTGGGGCTATCTCGTTGTTATGATCAGTGACCTATGCTCTTTTGTAATGCTCTCTCTTGGAAGTCGCTTTGGATAAAAGCGTCTGCTAAATGCATAAATGTAAATGTAATGTAGTATATTGTATTATTTATATTTATCTGTATATTTAGGAGGTTTACTTATTTAAGCTTAGCATAGATGTAATTTATGTTCTGTGTACTTATATGTTATGTTATGCCAGGTGCTTGTGTTGTCTTGTCTTAAGAATTTCAGTGACCAGTCTGACCTTGTGTTGTTCTGTGCATCTGACAATAAAAAACTTGAACTGTACATGGCCATGCAGCTGGACAGCGCTGTACATGGCCATGCAGCTGGACACAGACACGTAGGAGTCCATTATCAGGTGATATTGTACACCTCGAAGGGCATTATCCTGCTTATACCATGGTCACTTGCCAATGATTTTTTACTGTAAATATAATTTTACAGTATGTTTGACAATAAGATTTGCTAGCTAATCAGCCATGTCACTGTCCCAAAATCAATATCAAGATTTTCACGAACAAGGTATCGGCCATACTAGTTATAGGCTACAGTACGGCTGCAGCATGTGGAGCGAGTTGAATAGCAAATGGATGTGAGATGACCACATCAAAGTTGACATATTCTCCAAACAGTAATTATAATTTGACAGTATGTTTAACAACAGGACTAGCCAGCTATCCAGCCATGTCATTGTCCCCAAATCAAATCAAGATTTTTGAGAAGAAAATAATCGGCATGTCGTGTTGGCCGAAGCCTGTCTGAAGTACTGTAGATCAGCGTTCCCCAACCACCGGTCTGCGGACCGGTACCGGTCCGTGGGTCATTTGGTACCGGCCACAGAAAAAACAATAATAACATGATTTCCTTTTAATTGATTATCAGAGTCTGAAAGACGTTTTATTCTGAAAAAATTACCGGACTCTCTCGTTCTCTGCGGGCCTTTTCCACTGAGCAAAAAAGCTCTGCAAAGACGTGTTTACTCATTTTTTTTAGCAAGTTTGTGGGCTTCATTGAGCGGTAACTATCACGTGTCATGTGTCAAGAGGAAGAGACGCGCGTGATAGTTACCACTCAATGAAGCCTGTTTGAGACAACTCTGCCGGTGTTTTGGATGCAGGCTGAATATCCTGAGATCGCAACAAAAGCACTGAAAACCCTGCTTCCATTTCCAACATACTTTGTGAAACGGGATTTTCTGCCGTGACAGCAATCAAACAAAATCACGGAATAAACTGGATGGAACGCACTTCGGGTGTCACTGTCGTCTCGTTTACACTCAAAAGTGGGACTGACAGATCAAAAGCTAGCTAGCAACAATATAACGATGGAAAACCAGGCTAAGAAACGTAAAGATGGGGCTGAAAGATTAAGAGACAAAAATACATCACATTCATTAGACAAGGTTTTACCAATTGAAAAACGGCTATGTTTATTTTACATAAAGCTCCCAAATCTATTTTTCGCTCAAATCAGCAAGAGAAAAAATTCAGCACGCGCGCTCCGCGGGCTCGCATTACATGTGAAAGTCGCTATCTAGGATCGCATCAAACCCAGAATGTGCATGCATTAGCAGGGAAGCTGTGGTGGCGTAGGCCTATACGGGGGCCGGTTCTGGTGGACCAGTTTGGATCAAAGTCCATGGCCTATCTTTCCTCCCAGTCCGTCCCTGCCGGTCCGTGAAAATATGTCTTACATGAAACCGGTCCGTGGCGCAAAAAAGGTTGGGGACCGCTGCTGTAGATTGACTAGCGAGGTAAATAGCGAATGGGATGTGAGATGAGTGGTTACGTGACACTGACAGTAAACTCAGAAAAGATTTTTTTCCCAAATAGGTTAAAATAAATATTGAAGTCTCTCATTGTAATGACATGCTTGTTAAAATCGTTCAAAATTGTAAATGGAGGCTTTGACTCCGTCCCTGTTGTTATGGTTACTTATTTCAGACACTTTCTACAGGCTCATATACTATGTAGCCAGCGCAATAATTTAGAACGGTGAACAGACAGTTTTGCTGCAACTACGTGGTAGGTGTCCGTATATCACCGGATAATGGACACCCCTGCAGCCAATCAGAATCGAGTATTCACCCAGACCATGGTATAAATGTACGTAGTTAAATATCAGCTAATGTTCAACTGTAAAGTACACACCTTTTAAAGGATCCCTTGGTAAATCAGCCTCTGCTGGGTAGAAAGGGAAATTTTTTGAAAAAATAAAAAGTTAACAGCAACATTTGGGCGTGGGGTCAGGTGGCTGAGCGGTTAGGGAATCGGGCTAGTAATCAGAGGGTTGCCAGTTCGATTGTGTCCTTGGGTAAGGCACTTCACCCTACTTGCCTCGAGGGGAATGTCCCTGTACTTACTGTAAGTTGCTCTGGATAAGAGAGTCTGCTAAATGACTAAATGTAAATGTTAACATTTATTGGCAAAATTATTTTAGATATAGTATAAGTTTAGCTAGCTTGCAAATACTGAGGATAGCCTACCGAAGTTGAGTTAGCCCATCCCGATCTTGGGATGAAGCCACTTTTTGTGTTTTGCTAATGGAGATTTCGGTCAAATACAATCGGTAAAGTAGACGTAATGAGTTGCACATAACGTGAAGTAACATGGCATTTTATTTTGTTTGAGTTTTAACTTGTCCAGTGGGGCAAGTACATTTCTCTTCCAGACTTGCCCTACCAAAAAATCCACTTGTCCCGGACAAGCCTTAATGCCGAGCCCTGTACATGGCTCGACTCTTGATACAGATCAGAATCCATCATGTCTTGGACACCCAAAATCTGCGAATCTCACAGCCAAATCAGCGCAATAGAAAATGCGCTTTAAAGAATTTCAAACCAAACTTTTTTTGTGGAAAAAAAGTGGAAGACTTGTCTGTGAAATAAACTGTTAAAAGGGATTTGATGATCACTACTCTAGTGATTACGTTATTCTGTGTTGTCATCATTCAGTTTTTTTTAACAAAGCAGGGGTTAGATGAGGTTCCCACTTCACAACAGTCACTCCTTAATAGAGTCTAGATGAGGTTAGGGTTAGGTGAGGTTCCTACTGTTGGAGCCGTATCTAAGGTTTTGTGCACTACTATTAATATGAACTCGTGGAGATTACATTTGATTGATGGCCTGATTTGATTTAATTAGTTAATATGTACTACAAACAATATGACATGAATGTATAAGGGAATTCTATTTTTAATGCTTAATACCTGGACTAACCTGATCACGTAAATGTGTTGAATCCTCCTCCTTGACGCATGACTACTGCGCATCTGCGCAGGTGTTAAGAAGGGAGTGGAATTGTTTGTCAGGGACCCGGTTAGAGTGTGAAGAGCAACAGTTTCTTCAATCGCATGAGTAACGTTTTCTTGGATGTTTCATTTATATTTTGTTAGGAAAGTAAACCGGAGTTTGTGATCAATAAACGCTTTTTTGTTATTACGACCGCATCTCTGTGAGTGCTTTAAGGACATGTGTATCGGGAGAGACCTCGCCTCTAACCTCAAGGGACTAAAAAGTAAAGATGTAAAGAAGATTAGCCCCCACACCTACACTGTGGGGGGGGGGTGACTTCCTGGGAGGGGCACGGGACAGAACTGAAACTGTTTTAGAAACACTGGCCTGGAATATTGGGAAAAGCTCAGATCTGACAGGACCAATACCATCTGTATCTCCATGGTGACAGGACCAATACCATCTGTATCTCCATGGTGACAGGACCAGATGGTGTAGGGTCTACTCAGTCTTGATGTTGAGTTAAGGGTTAGGGTTAGATGTAACCGTTAACCCTTAAGCCTAGAGAGATGCTAGAGATCAACAACACACGTGATTTCTTGTGCTTCTCAGATGTTGGGACTGTTCAGACTAACCTGTGTCAGTGATCTTCTGAAGGTGTGCGATTCAGTTTCAAAGGCACTGTTCAGACTAACTTGTGTCAGTGATCTTCTGAAGGTGTGCGATTCAGTTTCAAAGGCACTGTTCAGACTAACCTGTGTCAGTGATCTTCTGAAGGTGTGCGATTCAGTTTCAAAGGCACTGTTCAGACTAACCTGTGTCAGTGATCTTCTGAAGGTGTGCGATTCAGTTTCAAAGGCACTGTTCAGACTAACCTGTGTCAGTGATCTTCTGAAGGTGTGAGACTCTGTTTCAAAAGCACTGTTCAGACTAACTTGTGTCAGTGATCTTCTGAAGGTGTGCGATTCAGTTTCAAATCAGCACTGGCATGAAGATGTCCGTCAGTAACAGGAAATGTGTGCTAACTCAGCTGTGAAATTATTCACCTGGAAACAATCAAAGTTCTCTTATTTTTGTGGTGTCTGCTCCAAATACCATACACATCAAATTAAAGCACTGGCCACTAAAGGTAATTTCATGGATTAAATAACAGATAACTTGTCAACACAGTTGTCTTCATCAGAAAGAACAGAATTAGTTGTAGTTCATAAAAATGACATTCATACCTCTGGATAGTGGAAACTGAGTGTTCCCAAACCTATTCCACACAAGATGTTGCAGATTTTAACCCTAATTATTAAATCACAAAAAGAATATCCTAACTAAAGCAACTTTTGGAGCCTGTAGCTTACAACGTAGGCTTAATGCACTCTCCCTCAAAATGTTATCATGCACTTTCCTGACACATAATGCAGACCGACCTTCTGCTGGTCTTGCCAGTACTGGACCTGCGACATTGGAGGGCTTCCCACACAGCCGATGAGGGAAGTGGCAGAAATGGCGGGTCCCCAATTACAGAACCAGAAATTGAAGGGACGCGGACACCTATGGAGGAACAAGGCGGACTTTGGAGAAGAGCCACTCTTGTTTGTGTTCCATTTCCCTCAGTGATGGTTGCAGTCCTATACTGTTACTGAAAAGCTCCTGGGCCGTGGTTCACTGACATCTCCCTCTGAGTAACTTCCCTCGCCCGGAAACCATATCTCGACCTTATACTTTTCGATAGTTTGTTCCACTTATAAAGCATTGAATGTCTTGACTTTGATATTGTGGTTGCCGTCTTTTATATTTTCCATCCTTTTTTATTTTCTGACATAAAATAGTTTATAGGTCCCCCTCACCACACAAACACTTTTTATACGTAGTCTTTATTATTATTATTATTATTACGCAGCGGCCTATGGGTTTTCTTTTCCGATTCGTTTTAGAGAGTTGGTGTGCTACTTTTCTTTCTATTTGGCTATCTATTCAGAGCTGCAACACACATTTGCACATGTGTAAAATGTTCCTTAAATCTGATTACGCCATGATTAAACGACTATTACTGTTGTTGTCCAATACACTGTCTCTGATGGCAAGAAGAGAACATGAGGATATTATTGTAATTTTCATAGCATCGTGACATGCACTCTTACGAGAGGGAGGCGGTCGATTGACGTCAACATTTTAGCAGGTACGCCTTTCCTTTTATGATTTTTTTCTCCGTGGGGGATTATAAAAGCCAACTAAAATCTCTGTCAAACATAAGCACCACGTAAACTCCACAAAGTATAATTCTGAGGTAGCACATTTACAAATCTTTCAGAATCTAAACTTTTTTTATTTAAACAATAAGAAAACTCAAAGGTAAGCATCTATTACGTTTTTTTTTATTTATTATTCTTTCGTTTTAGAATTATATGACATAGCATATTTGTTTTGTAGGAAATTGACGGTCATTTTATGATCCTTAGATGCAGAAGTGTATGGGGCTGTTGTGCGCGGCGCTCATCTTTTGCGCAGCTCTGTCAGAGACTATTGGATTAGTCATTGCGGTGAGTAGGCTACATTCATTTGCTTACTTCTCTGGAAAAGAATACATATAATTAAATACTGGAAACATATTATTCTAAAAGGAAATTCAGATAAAGGCTCATGGGAAGATGTACATAAGACAATTGATCGATGAGTGTGTTTACACACACCTCATCTTATAACACCTGTTTCAACATATATAGGCTAAAGAGAAGCGAGGCTGGACTCTCAACAGCGCTGGTTACCTCCTCGGACCCCGTGAGTATTGAAAACGGAAAGTTATAGAACTCTTATCACCAGAAATCCATTTTAGAGCTTACAACTGTTGCATTCTCTTCTCACATTTCCATCATTTTAAACCTTTCATACTTTAGGTGTTAAGTGTGACATGATTTCACACAACTGTAGTCACTATTGCTTGTGCATCGGGGATAGCTTTCACAATAATAGCCCACAGTGCAGTATCAGATAATATGGATAACCTGATAGATCATCCCTTATTTGTGTATTTGTGAGCCCCATAAAGTCTCCAGTAAATTTGAACACTATAAATCTGAAGCAGTCCTTTGCTTTCCACAAAGGTTGTCTTTGATCCACTTCTCTGTCTGGGAACATTTTTATTGAAACTTCACCTGTTTGAAGTTGGATTTATTTATTTATTTGTAGTTAATGTATCTTATTAAATAGTCTGATCACACAGTTAAGAAGAAGTTGGATTTATTTATTTATTTGGAGTTAATGTATCTTATTAAATAGTCTGATCACACAGTTAAGAGAGGGATTATTATTTGGGTGGAATAAGTTGCCTTTCACTGTATGATGGCTACAAACCCTGAACTCCATTTCTGTGTATTTGCCTTCCAACTGTCGCTGTTGCAATATAACCAGACGATCAATCAAAGATGTTCATGCTCAGGGTAGAAAGCATCCTGTTAGAATGACAGGTGCGTGTTTGATACAAGTTCAGGTCAAATGCCCTCCCCATCCCTGTGTTTCAGGTCGTATTGATCACCTAATACAGATAAAGGATTCTCCCAGTGCGAGGGGCAGGGAGGAGCGGCTGGGTCAATGTAAGATGGCTCCTGCAGGACGGTGAAGTCGGCAAAGGGAATTGCTTCGTCTGCTTTGCTCATTGTGCTTTTATGGTTTGCAGAGTAAAAGAAAAATCCCAAAAAAGTAATACATCCAAGTGATGGGTTAGTGAAATTGTTGTTCAGAAATGTTATGGCAATTCTTTATTTGCCTGGAAAGGAGACTCTAGTCATAATTAATACATGTTAGGGTTACTTACAAGCATACATAGGTAACGTCATAAGAATGAGCTGTTTATCTCAGAGACAACAGGTGTTAACCCTAACTGCTTCATCTGTGTCTGTGGGCCAAGCATCAGGTCTGATTCAGCATGTAATTACCTCATGCATTATGTCTAGTGAGAAAGGTGTTAAGGCCGTCTGTGTTGACTGGGTCAGCTCCACTCAGCATGACTGTGCTTATATACTTATTCAGTGCATTTAACCCCCATGTACTGCCTGGCAAAATTAAGTTTCAAATGTTATTGGTGGGGAATAATATGCTTTTGTTTTTTTTTGCAATTAATAACCACATTGGCCCTTGTCGATTAGGTAGTCAGCTCTCTTTCACTCCCCTTGTTTGTTATTTGTTTATTCAGATGTGTTTCCTAGGCATGCCAAGACTCCTTATCATTTATGTTCAGACTTTGGGGTTTGTGTGTTTTTTTTAGTCCCCATGAATGTGCATGTGCCTTTGCTTCATGCATCTCAGCAATTCCGCGACTCAAGCCCTGCAGGTTGCTTTTCAGACTCATGACAATTGAAACTAAACAAAACTTACTCAAAACCACAACAAAAGCATTCGCTGAAATGAAGGGCCGTCATGTGAGCTTTAGTCAGGGCTGCAGTGGATGTGCCTGTGATGCACATGCAGTAGGTTGCTGCTGAGACATGTAGAGGTTAAGCTGTGGTAACCTGGACTTTGCTTTGTTGTCCAGATGGCATAGACAGCCACAGGACCCTTAGTGACCGCCATGGCCTGGCAGGGAAGAGAGACATGCCTGTAGATGAGGACTTCAAAACAGGTAAGTAAGCTCTCTTGTAACATCCCTCACTGCTTACTGATGTGTGTTTAATCTTCAGTTGTTAATGACACAGAGTACAGATATAATGCTGCTCTGCCCCACAACATCAATCAGTCTTGTCAGATGTACTCTTTTGGAAGTCCCAGAATGCTTATTGCTTCTGCAGGTGCCTTAAGACTAGCGGACGAGGATGTATTACACACCGTCATTGACTTCTTATCATACCTGAAACTTAAAGGTGAGTTCCCCACAAATAATTGTTATACAAATGGTTGCATTTTATGAATGCAAGTCCTTAACCATGAAATACATTTGAATAACAGCTATTGTACTCGACAGAACTCGGTGCCCTGGACACCCTGCCTTCCTCTCTTGCCTCAGAGGAGATGGTGGAGCCTTAGCTTGGTGACTCCACCCCTCAAATTTCTTCTGCAGTTCTCTCCCTCGTTACCCACCCCCCTTCCTCAGCCCAGTGCCACACCCCCACCTTTATCTCTCTGATGTGTACCGACGAATGACTGATCAACATGTGGGAAATAGGAATAGATAAAACTTTTGAATGGCATTGGAATCATCTTGTGTGGTTTATTCTTCCTAATATGCAGTACTGAGCACATTTTCATCGTTATACAGAATTGCAAACTCAGCTCTATTCTTCACTTAAAAAACACTTATGTAAAAAATTATAATAAAAAAGATCTAATAAATAGCACCTGCTTGCACAACTAAAACATACAATACTACAATGCATATACATACATTTTAGGCCATAGTGCACTGCTTGTTGTTCATCACAGGTTGACATCCCAGCTTCAGAGCAACAGATGAAAAACAACATCTATAGGAGTAAAGTTTGATGTGACGATCCTCACAGCCTTCAGAAGGTTCACCATGGCAGGGTCTCTCCAGAGTAGTCCTTAAAACCTCCATGATCCTGCTCGGTCAAGCTAGCCACCACAGCCAGCAGCGAGGGGATGCTCTCCTCAACAGAGAGATCCGCCTATAGATAGATACGTATATAGATAGGAACATTGGTAAATAGACAGATTGGCAGGTATGTAGGTAGGTCAATATATGAATATAATATCCATTTCAACAAAGGAGCTGCTCAGGTGAAGTTTCAGTCAATCACACAGCTCAGTATTACAGCCCAATCACTCACAGTGTTACAGGGCTTCTGACTGAAGTCACAGGTTGTAGAGGCCCCCCCGCATGTCCATACAGACCCACCTGAGGCCCCCCCCCCGCATGTCCATACAGACCCACCTGAGGCCCTCCCCCATGTCCATACAGACCCCCCTGAGGCCCCCCCCCTCATGTCCATACAGACCCACCTGAGGCCCTCCCCCCCATGTCCATACAGACCCCCCTGAGGCCCCCCCCCCCCATGTCCATACAGACCCCCCTGAGGCCCCCCCCCTCATGTCCATACAGACCCCCCTGAGGCCCCTCCCCCATGTCCATACAGACCCCCCTGAGGCCCCCCCCCTCATGTCCATACAGACCCACCTGAGGCCCTCCCCCCCATGTCCATACAGACCCACCTGAGGCCCTCCCCCATGTCCATACAGACCCCCCTGAGGCCCCCCCCCTCATGTCCATACAGACCCACCTGAGGCCCTCCCCCCCATGTCCATACAGACCCCCCTGAGGCCCCCCCCCCATGTCCATACAGACCCCCCTGAGGCCCTCCCCCCCATGTCCATACAGACCCACCTGAGGCCCCCCCCCCGCATGTCCATACGGACCCACCTGAGGACCCCCCCCCATGTCCATACAGACCCACCTGAGGCCCCCCATGTCCATACAGACCCACCTGAGGCCCCCCATGTCCATACAGACCCACCTGAGGCCCCCCATGTCCATACAGACCCACCTGAGGCCCCCCATGTCCATACAGACCCACCTGAGGCCCCCCATGTCCATACAGACCCACCTGAGGCCCCCCATGTCCATACAGCACCCACCTGAGGCCCCCCATGTCCATACAGACCCACCTGAGGCCCCCCATGTCCATACAGCACCCCCCTGAGGCCCCCCATGTCCATACACACCCACCTGAGGCCCCCCATGTCCATACACACCCACCTGAGGCCCCCCCATGTCCATACAGACCCACCTGAGGCCCCCCATGTCCATACAGACCCACCTGAGGCCCCCCATGTCCATACAGACCCACCTGAGGCCCCCCATGTCCATACAGACCCCCCTGAGGCCCCCCATGTCCATACACACCCACCTGAGGCCCCCCATGTCCATACAGACCCCCCTGAGGCCCCCCATGTCCATACACACCCACCTGAGGCCCCCCATGTCCATACACACCCACCTGAGGCCCCCCCATGTCCATACAGACCCACCTGAGGCCCCCCATGTCCATACACACCCACCTGAGGCCCCCCCATGTCCGTGCGGACCCAGCCAGGGTGCAGCGCCACACACAGGATCCCCGCTGATTCCAGGTCAGTAGCTAGGCACCTTGTCACCATGTTCAAAGCAGCCTGGCCAACAACAATGATTTATTTTAGATTCATTGGAGAATATAGTTTTAGACAATGTTGTTCTGATGATAGTAATAACAGCACTGTCCTACGATCAGAATTGTGTAAGTAATACTGTAGTTAAGATACTATTGTTCCACTGTGTCTGGTAAAAATACAAACCATTCCTTGGCGCAAACCATGAAATACTCTTTGAATTCTGATGATTGATTACTTGCTGTACGTACCATATGCAGTATTTATACATCGTTTTGAATCTAATTGTGTGGCAAATGAAATGGACTCCAAATGAGAACTATGTCAAATATAATAAACACAAATATAATAACAAGTGTTGACATGTTGGAGCGTCCTACGGATCTGTAACCTTGGAGGTCCTGTAGGCATAGCTCTTGAAGGCAGCTGCGGAGCCCCAGTTACAGCTGATGGAGCCCAGGATGGATGACATGTTGATGACGGCAGCTCTGTGGATCCCCAGCCCCGTCTCCCTGGCAGCAGCTGTGTGGAGCAGCGGCAGGAACGCCTGGGAGAAACAACACAAACAATAATGTAAACAACGCAATCTGTGTATGTCTGATTGTCAACAGGTGCATCAGGGATTGATTTTGAATAGAATGCTGTCTAAAATTATTTTGTTACTACAAAAGTTTCAAGGCATTCTTTTTTAAACACAAAATAACAAAAATAATGTCTTGTGAGCTTTCAAATGTCACAAATATAATTTACGGTATGTATATAATATGTAGGCTGATATACACATATGCTATATTAACCTATTTAGATGTTCTACACTACAGAATCCAATGATCTTCTAGAGTCCTCTAGACCAGACACAACATAACATACCTTGGTGACAAACAAAGGAGCAACAGTGTTGCTCTCAAATGTCTTCATCATGGCCTCAGGTGTGACAGTGTTCAGATCAGTGGAGATGTTGATGGCTGCATTATTGATGAGACAGTTTAGCCCATCTTCCCCCACTATGGACTTCACTTCCTGTAGTGCCGCGTCTATACTGGGCTGACTTGCCACGTCTTAAACAGAGTGACACCAAACAAGAGATACCATTCAGAACTCAACTGAACAAAAAAAAGGTTAACTAAGAAACATTCAGCCATCGTCCACATCAGTTTTTTCTTTTTCTGGTTATGTTTGGTAGGCCTACTGCGACATTCAACGTTGTGGCGCCATCTACTGTCATTGTGGCAAAAATATATACGTGTTATTATATTATAATATATTAATAAGTGTTGGATGGATTATATCAACTCGTCTAACTGTAGCCTAAATAATAAAATATAGCCGAAGTGTTGAATGGATTATATCAACTCGTCTAACTGTAGCCTAAATAATAAATGTGGCTGACCAGCTGTAGGCTACTCACCGAGTGTCACAACGTGAAACCCAGGGAATGACTTAGAAAGGTCTTGTAGGTCCTAAAATATGAACACGTAATTTGGATAAAATGGCAACACGTTTGAGTCACGTAGTTTGTAGGCTAATATTATTACGTTTTAGGATAGGTTATAACATAGCCTACGTGATCTTACCTTTGAAGCAACTGGATTGCGAGCAGTCGCTATAATTGTTTTTGGTCGTTGGTTGCTATTCGCTAACTCTTTTGCCATCGCCAGACCGAGACCTCTGCCAGCTCCGGTGATCAAGACGGAATGACATTTGCTGAAATGAAAACTCATTATTTAATCTAGGCTACTCTGGCAATATGCTATCTATGTAGTTAGCGACGTTATCTGTTCCTTTTTGAACTTCCTAACCAAACATGCGTTTATAGTCACGAAGTTTGTCTACCCTGCAAGAGGCGTGGCCGAGTCAGGAGCAAATGAGAATGTTGCTGCTACTTCAGACGGAGGTGTAAGGTTCGAATTACGAGGGGGCTTGACCCCCCGAATTTAGACTTGGACACCCCCTCCTGGATCCTAGTACAGAAGCAAAATCAAAATTGAGCGGTCTCAATTTTGAGACCGCTCAAAGTCTCCTATACGTAAGCCTACTTCTGCTCAATTTTGATTTTGCGCCCTCCTACGTACTTCCGCTCAATTTGATTTTGCTTCTGTACTAGGTCTGGCCATGAGGTAAGTAAGTCAGATGTCTCCGGTTAATTTTCTACCGGCCAATCAGCGAACAGAGGGAGTGGCTGTCGTGCGCTAGTTTGTGTTGTAGTTCCCTAATAGGCCGCAAGGTGAACCACGAAAAGTCTTTTAGAAAATGATTCCCGCTCCACAGTCTGGCATCTACACAATCTTTAGCTCATAAAAAAGACCTGAGTCGTGCTAAGCTACCAAAAAAAAGTTTGTCACTAAAATTCCAGTCGATTGTCGATGCGTCTATGTTTTATGCAGAACTAGTTTCTTCAGAGCGTAATAGAATTTTGGTGGCACGGTTTGACACGTGATCGTTCTACACCAATAAGGTAGCTGCTTTTTGTCCACATGGATGGATATGGTTGGCAAATAGAGGATGGGATCTTGCACGTCACCTGGATGACCAGAAATTCGGCCCCTGACAGTGTTTTGCATGTGATAAACTGCGGCTGCAAAAGTGCGTGTGAGACAGGCAGATGTTCCTGTTTTTCGCTAGGACTGTGTTGCACAGACTTATGTCGTTGTTGTAACATTCAATTCACTTGGGAGTACAACGGCACTTAGGAATGATTGGCTGGACCTGATGTTAGTTTCTTCCAGGATCACAATGACTTATTGAGAGACTTGTTGCTCTTGTTGGTTTGTTGTAACGTCTTAAAATTATTGTACTCGCTCTGAAATATATTATTGTTGTTGAAAAAAGAGTGGTTAGAAAGTCCATGAGGCTGTAGGGTAATGGAGGCAAGCAGCATGAAAAATAAATATTTATTTTACCGTTTTTGAAAGCGGAAGGATAGGTGTTGCAAGAGTTCAGTCGAGTTCAAAAGTTAACCGCTAACTAGCAAGTTAATTAATCTTGTACATTTCAAAATCGTTAAGCCTCAAGAAATATGAAAAGCCAGCGAGAAAAATGTGTGACTTTAAGTCTAGCACTGAAGATTGCAGTCAATAGGTTTCATCCGTGTATCTTTCCTGATATAGCCGAGCCCGTAAAAAATCTGATCAGTCTTGGTTTTTGAATGGGAAAACCCCCAAGGAATGCTCTAGCTACTGTCCAAACCCAGGTGCTTATCGTTGGTATGGAATGCAGTTAATGGGCAATTACTATTAATTTGCAAGAGAAAAATGTACTGTTCATTCTGGGTCAGCATCCTGTCTCTGACCAGGGTCAGGCCAGAGATTTTCCTCAACATCACAGGCAATGTTTTCTCTAGCCAAACAGCAGGGAAAATGCCCTTGAATGCCTGAGCCATCCCTGACAAGACTCCAGAGTAATGTCCCCACAAGCTTCTTCCATGGCTTGGAGAAGGTTGTTCTCTTGGAGAAGGTATGCTAAGACTACCCACAGCCCATCAACACTTAGAGGAGCTAACGCTGCTAGCACTATAGAATCTACTGCTAGCACTGACACAGTGGCTAACCTTGGTCTAGCACAAGGTCCTATCATTGCTAACCCAAATAAGATAAGAACTGGCTCCGCAGCTACTGATAAGGCAAACATTAGAAATGCAAACACAACACCACATATGGCCACTATCTTGATTGGAGATGCCATGACAGCACATGTTAAACTGGCAAAGACAGAAAATATTTGTCTTAGCAACACATCTGTCGAGGAACTGTCGTCAGAGGTACAAACATTCCTCAACAATAAACCAAACAACCCTAAGATTATCATCCACACTGGCTCGTTTGATATCCTACACAAGAAAACTGGCACTGAGATACTTAAAAAAACATTTCACCCAGCTACTGAACACACTTAACAGATATCAAGATGTATTCATCAGTGGACCGATTGCATGCTTTCGCAGAGGAAAAGAAGCCTTCAGTCGACTACTATCTTTCAACACATGGTTGGCATCTGTCTGTCTGACACACAAACTGAGATTTATCGATAATTTCAATGTGTTCTGGAACTGTGCAGACCGTTTTCAAGCTGACGGACTCCACCCAAACCGTAGAGGATCTCGACTACTAACAGCAAACATCAGTCACGTGCTCCTGACCACAAATCAAATTTCTCTCCCTATCCCTGTTGTGTCTAAGCTGACACATCCCAAACAACCTCCCATGGAACAGAACAGAACATACAAACAGCCTCCTGAAAGGACATGGGCCCTCCACAGATCTGCACCCCCCCCCCCTGCACCCCCCCCACGGATGAATTCCCTTGTGATGGAACAGCTCAGTGACATAGACTTTCCCAAAGAAAAGCTACGCTAGGACAGCCACCATGCTATTTCATTAGACATACCGGTCATCATCACAAACAGAAAATGGCATGGTAAAATGCATGGTTACAAATAGGGCTGCAAAAACAAATCGATTAAATCGATTAAAATCGATTATTAAAAGCGTTGGCAACGAATTTCATTATCGATTCGTTGTGTTGCGCGATTATTACGCCACTCAATATGTCGCGGAGATGTTTGAGTATTAAAAAAAAAGTTTAGTTGAGCGCGGAGCGGAGCGGAGGTAGAGGAAAGGCCATCGGAGAGACGTTGTTGAGTAACGTTGTTCTGAAACACATGGCGGAGGCAGAGAAATCAGTACGACCCAAGTCATCCAAGGTGTGGGAGCATTTCACACTAAATACATCGAAACAGTGTGTTAATTGACCGAGGTGAAGTTAGTTTCATATTCGACATTCGTCTCACATTCGGAAGACGCTACTTTGCAGCATCGCGTTAGGGACCGGGTGAAAACAACCCATACCATTTTGAAAAATGTAGACTTTTATAATATTGTTAGGAATATAAAACCTCAAACAGACACCAGAGTACTTTAACAATGTCTGGTATACTTCCACAGCCTTTACTTTTTCAATTAAGTTTTACATAAAATGATAGAAAATCACTAATCTTTGAAAATAGCTTAATCCTCACAAATCTTAACTTTTTTCACAATTGTGTCAAAAAATCTTAAATATACACCAGATTATTCTAATAAAGTCTGGCCTACTTCCACAACCGTTCAATTTTCAATAAAGTTTTAAACAAAACTCAAATAAATTGCTCATCTTGGAAAATAGCATTAAATCCACGCTAATATTAATAACTTTCAAAATTGTGTGCCTGTTTGTGCACATTCTGAAGATGTTTTGCACTGTGAATTTGCACTGTCAGTTCTGTTTTTGAATAAAGGGTTGGAAATTAATGCTTTTTTGTTTTTTTATCCGATTCATCGATTCATCGAAAAAATAATCGACAGATTAATCGATTATTAAAATAATCGTTAGTTGCAGCCCTAGTTACAAACCTGAAACTAGTGTTAGAAGTCACAGAACTATCCATATTCTTCCAACAGATTTATTTACCCCTGTTTTATCTGTTAATACCCCACAGATGAAACTGGCCCTTCTAAATGTTAGATCACTAAATAACAAAACATTTCTAGTTAATGATCTGGTCAAAGAAAACAACTTAGACTGCATCTGTCTAACAGAAACCTGGCTAAACAATGACACGGCAACAGCAACTTTGATAGAAGCGTGTCCTCCCGATGACAGCTTTCACCAAGTTTCTAGGAAATAAAAAAAAGGTGAAGGAGTCGCAGCTATTTTGTCATCTAAACTGTTGTTCAAAATCACTGAGCTAGGTGAATTCACATCATATGAATATCTTGCTATAGAGCTCAAAACCGAATCAATACTTTTTGTTATTATATATCGGCCACCCAAGCACTCGCCAATATTCATACAATAATTCTCTGAACTATTCTCACTATGTGTCACTAGATATGACAAAGTAGGAGACTTAAATATCCAAGTAAATAAAAAAGCAGACCCAAAAACTATTGAGCTCTTAAATCTCCTCGACAGTTTCAATCTAACTCAACACATAACAGACCCAACACACCGGCACAGAAACACACTAGATCTAGTGATAACAAATGGACTAAATATCAATAATATTTCAATAACTGATCTACCCCTCTGAGACCATCATTATATACTTTTTAATGTGGAAATTATCCTAACAAAAACCAAAAAATAATTCTTAGTCCATAGAAGATATTTAGACGATACAGCTATGATTACATTTTCTGAACAATTTACTCTATATGAGCCGACTAATCATGATTGCTCTCTGAATTAAATGGTAGAGAACCTCAATGATGCACTATTATCTGTGTTAGACTCTGTTGCACCACTGAAAACCAAAAAGAAGTGCACAAGCAGAACCTCCCCATGGCTGAGAAATAAAAATGTTAGTGAAACAAAAAGAAAATGCCGTGCAGAAGAGAGAAAATGGAGGAAAACAAAGACTATCACTATCCACTACAATATCTACAAAGATACACTAACCACCTATAACAAAACCATCCGTCTAGCAAGGAGAGAATATTTCTCCAACATTATGCCAGAAATTCCAGAGTTCTTTTCTCCACCATTGACCAGCTGCTAAACACTGTCCCTGCCCCACCTCCATCCTCAGCAGTTAAATGTGAAGAGCTTGCTTTGTTCTTCAAGAACAAAATAACTTTGATCAGAGCTAGTATTATTAATAGTGGGGTCGAAACTGACATCAGTAGATTCTGCAACATAACCATGAGCACATTTACCTGTATCACACTTAGTGAACTTTCCAAAATTGTCAGCGAATCTAACTCCACAACCTCAGATATTGATCCTATACCCACAACATTCTTTAAGCGAGTGTTTGATAGTGTCTCAGGTCCGGTGCTAGAGATTATAAACACATCCCTTAGAACTGGCGTCTTCCCAGATGCCTTCAAAACAGCTGTTGTAAAGCCCCTATTAAAGAAACCCAAATTGGATAACAGTCTACTTGCAAATTACAGACCAATATCAAACCTTCCATTTATAAGTAAAGTACTGGAAAAGATAGTTTTAGTCCAATTAAATTATTTTCTTGAAGAAAACAACATCCTGGAAGTCTCGCAGTCAGGTTTCAGGAAATATCACAGTACTGAAACTGCTCTCACAAAAATAATTAGCGACCTCAGACTAAACTCTGATGCAAATAAAGTCTCTATCCTTATCCTGTTAGATCTCAGTGCAGCATTTGATACCATTGATCACGACATCCTAATCAATAGACTAGGAAAAGCTTATTGGGTTCACGGATAGTGTATTGAACTGGATGAAATCATATATCACAGGAAGGAAGTTTTATGTTAGTTTAGGAGACCATAGGTCCAAGAAAAATGAGAACTGCTACGGGGTTGCTCAAGGAAGCTGCTCAGGTCCATTACTTTTTTCTCTTTATATGTTACCACTCGGCGACATAATCAGAGAACATAACATAGATTTCCATAGCTATGCGGATGACACACAACCTATATCCACTGAACCCAACGATGCAACGGCCATCAATGCCATTACCAACTGCCTGTTGGCAATAAACAAATGGATGAATGATAACTTTCTTAAATTAAATGAAGACAAAACCGAAGTCCTACTATGTGGCCCCAAATCCAAAAGAGAGATGCTTATTAAGAATCTTGGAGGCTTAACCCCCTGTCTTAAACCAGAGGTGACGAGTCTCGGTGTAATCCTGGACTCAGATTTGAATTTCAACTCTCACATTAATAAAGTGACCAAAACAGCTTTCTTTCACCTAAGAAATATAGCAAAGGTACGACCATTCATAAACCAAAATGATGCAGAGAAGTTAATTCATGCTTTTATATCCAGCCGGCTGGACTACTGTAACGCACTTTTCACTGGTCTTCCCAAGAAAACCACTGAAAGACTACAGCTCATTCAAAATTCTGCAACTAGATTATTAACCAAGACTAAGGAGAGAACACATTAGTCCTGTCCTAGCTACTTTACACTGGCTCCCCGTTACCTTCAGAATTGACTTTAAGGTCCTTTTCCTCACATACAAAGCTCTACACGGACAAGGACCTAGCTACATTGCTAACTCCCTTATAAACTACACACCAGTTAGAACACTGCGATCATCAAATGCAGGCCTATTAGAGGTCACCATGGTGACCTCTAATAGGCCTGCATTTGATAACCCTAACCCTAATCACCAATCCTCTTATGACTGCTTCTGCAGAAGCAGTCATAAGAAGATTGGTGATTCGGCCTTTGTCAATTACGCCCCAAAACTATGGAACAAATTACCCATAAATATTAGGGAAGCAAACACGCTGGACATTTTTAAAAGACATCTTAAAACCTACCTTTTTACCGAAGCATTTAATTAATTTGATCTCAGAAGGGTTTTACTACTTTTATTAGTTATATTATTGTTTTTATAGATTTGCTATTTTAATTATTACTTTTATCACTTGTATTATTGTTTTTATTGATTTTATGTAAAGCACCTTGAGCTACAATTCTTGTATGAAATGTGCTATATAAATAAAGTCTTACTTACTTACTTCTGTCAGGGATTTCTGTCATAGTGTGGCATGGATCTCATTTGAGATTGTTGTTCTTTTTACTCTTCCTCTGCCTCTTCCTCTCCTTTGTCCACCTCCTCTCATTCTGACAATTCGGCATCTTCCTCTGATATTTGCATCCATGATTTCAAAGTACAGATGAGCTTACCTTTGTATTCATTCCAAACCCCTGATTGCTTGTTGAGTATATTTGCTTGTTAGTGCTTACACATGGATAATTGGTTGTTAAGGGTGTTTGAATTGCGCTGGTTTGAGTTTACTTATCAAACGGCATTGTTTTATGAATGACATAATGGTGATAATTGTGTCTTAACGTGAGAGGTGTGTTTAGACGTTTGCAAAGAAGTGTGAATGAACCTGAGAAATGTATCAAAAAGGGTAAATTGTTTTTTTTTAAAGACGTGGTCTTTCTGCTGGGATTTGACAGATGTCAACGCAGCAAACCACGAGAAGCAGGAATGTCCGACTTTAAGGAGGCGTTTTTAACCCCTCCCCGACTGCAAGCTGCAACTCTCGCCGGTCGTTTCATGCAGCCGCAGTCCATGTCGAACGCACCTAATAACATGAAGGCTACCGTAACACGGCTGACACCATTGTGGAAACACAAAGCCCATCTCTCTCATGACGTCAGTAGTGCCGTGACGAGTCGACTACGTTGCCAACCATGGAGGAAGTAAGAGGTAAGACCTATTCTTCCGTTTATAAAGTCTTCCCTGAATTTATTTCATATTTTGCGCGTGGTAATAAGTCCACTAGCCCTTAAAGCATCGAAGGAAATATGTACGTTGTAGCCAACCGAGGATTCGTAACCATCTAGTATGTATGAATGATTTCCGACTGTTAGGCTACGTTTGTTACAGCAAACCTAATCTTCAGAAGAGCAGACAATTTGTTTAGCCTCCCGGATTGGATAGCTATAGTTTCAAAGTAAGGTTGAGAAACACGGCAATACGTCACAGTTAAGGCTCAGTGTTTGTGTTTGGATTTCCATGGACGGAGATTCAGGGGTAGGGTTAGATTCAGGAATATCCTATGTAAGGGAACGTGTAAAAATGGCACGCTTTGTTAGACAGTAGGCCATTAACGTTTATAACAGTTTTACAATTCTCAAATGAAAATTTTCATTTTAACTTGAGATTTGACTCAAACTTATTTTTCAGTCTTTCCACTATCCTGTGTGGTTCAGAAGTATGCGTGGGGCAAGATTGGCCTGGACAGTGAAGTTGCCAAACTAGTTGTGAGTGGAGATCCATCAGCTGTTATAGAAGATGGCGAACCCTACGCAGAGGTAATTACAAATAAATAATTATCCAGTACCACCTGGCAACATTCCTATATCAAGGTAGATGGACATGTCATGTCAATGGAACAAGGTAGGGGCTCTACCAGTGAATGGTTTACTGATTCCTGTGCACACACAAAGCCCCACAGGATCTTGTCTGAGTCTCTTGCTCTGTCAGTTGTGCTGTATTTATCTCCTGGGTCGTCATATCCCGTTTAGGATTATGTTTTACAGTGTAAACAACTGTGATCAACCTAAAACATTACGCCATGGTTCTAAATATGGACAACTGTTGTTTTTAAATACCTATTTCAGTTGTGGATGGGGGCCCACCCAAAAGGAGACGCTCTCATCATAGACAATAGGATACCCCAGAGGACCCTGAGCCAGTGGATAGCCGACTACCCCGGAACCCTGGGTTCAAAGGTCAAAGACACCTTCCAGGGCCAGCTGCCTTTCCTGTTTAAGGTCCTATCGGTCAACACAGCCCTGTCCATACAGGCCCACCCCAACAGAGTAAGAACTGGAACCACACAAGAGAACAGCTGATCAATACTCCAGTGTTCTTCCCAAATGTGTCAAAACATTTGGGCACATATTAGAACATTGCATTTGTGTTAATATATATAAATATGCTTTAGGTAATGAATGTAAGTATAGGGAATAGTATTAGTAATAGGTACTGTATTTTATATAAAATATAATATCGAATTTATAATCTAAATCAATAGTTTCCTCTTTTTACTGAAGACAAATAAGAAACTATGTTGAGTATTCCCCTGACCATGCTGGTGCACCATCAGGAGCTGGCTGCAAGGCTGCATTCTCAGTTTCCAGAGCACTACCCAGACAAGAACCACAAGCCAGAGATGGCCATTGCCCTCACGCGCTTTGAGGGCCTGTGTGGCTTCAGGCCTGTGGAGGAGATAACTAGCTTCCTGACATGTGAGTCCCATCCTCGGGTGTTAACTAGACTAGCATTAGACTCAGCTAATCTGGGTTTATGAAGCAATAACAGAGAATAAACCTCAAAAGAAAGTACCAATACTAACTATTAATAAATATTCAAAACAAGTAAAAATGGTATGATCCTATATAATGGTGTCAAAAGGTAAAAAGGTTGTATAGAGTATGTGTGTTTCCCAGCCGTGCCAGAGTTTCATGCCTTGGTGGGGAATGAGGCAGCTGAAGAGTTGCTAAGCAGCATGGGAGATGCAGTCTGCAGCTCTCTGGCCTTGAAGAAGTGCTTCACCAGGATGATGAACTGTGAAAAGAAGGTGTTTGTAGACCAGCTCAACATGCTCGTCAAGAGAGTCACTGAGGAAGGTACAGTACCAAACCTACAGGGTCTGTATCAACATTATCCAGTATGTCAACCCTTCATTTTGTATTGTTGGATATGTAATAAGAGTATTGTACATCCTCACCTAGAATTCAGTGTGAAACCAGTTTCAACACTTCTATCTGACTACATGGTAGCAGCACGATGCAGATGTTGACCCAGCAGTGTGGTGATCCTAGGGGCGGCCGGGAGGGGCAGTGATGTTAACCCAGCAGTGTGGTGATCCTAGGGGCGGCCGGGAGGGGCAGTAATGTTAACCCAGCAGTGTGGTGATCCTAGGGGCGGCCGGGAGGGGCAGTGATGTTAACCCAGCAGTGTGGTGATCCTAGGGGCGGCCGGGAGGGGCAGTAATGTTAACCCAGCAGTGTGGTGATCCTAGGGGCGGCCGGGAGGGGCAGTGATGTTAACCCAGCAGTGTGGTGATCCTAGGGGCGGCCGGGAGGGGCAGTGATGTTAACCCAGCAGTGTGGTGATCCTAGGGGCGGCCGGGAGGGGCAGTAATGTTAACCCAGCAGTGTGGTGATCCTAGGGGCGGCCGGGAGGGGCAGTAATGTTAACCCAGCAGTGTGGTGATCCTAGGGGCGGCCGGGAGGGGCAGTGATGTTAACCCAGCAGTGTGGTGATCCTAGGGGCGGCCGGGAGGGGCAGTAATGTTAACCCAGCAGTGTGGTGATCCTAGGGGCGGCCGGGAGGGGCAGTGATGGGGAGCTGCTGCTGCGGCTACACTCCCAGTACCCCGGAGACATCGGCTGCTTCTCCATCTACTTCCTGAACCGCGTGATCCTGGAGCCGGGAGAGGCCATGTTCTTGGGAGCCAGCGAGCCTCACGCATACCTGTCTGGAGGTACAACACAGCTCACCTGAACTCTGTTTCACCTGAACTCTGTTTCACCTGAACTCTGTTTCACCTGAACTCTGTTTCATGCTACTGATCAAGTACTGGCATCATATTACTGAATGCATGTTGTATGGTTTTATATGTTCAGCAATTAGATGTGATATAGATATTATGTGAACTCTTGTTTTCACATGTAAAGTAATTTAGCAAACAAATTAAACCATACAAAAAATATACAAATACAAATTAAGAAAATAAAAAAACATCCTACTGCACCTATCTCAGGCTAATCTAGAACAACACCACATTTACATTACATGTTATTCATTTAGCAGACACAGCAATATCAAAGGCGATGTACGACCTCCTGTTTGTCCCCCTGTGCTGTTCAGACTGTATCGAGTGCATGGCGTGTTCTGACAACACGGTGCGCGCCGGACTGACGCCCAAGTACATGGACGTCAAGACGCTGTGTGAGATGCTGAACTACAGCCCCGCCCCAGCGAGCGCCAAGATCTTCCCCTCTGTACCCGACCCCTCCGACCCCAACATCCTCCTCTATGACCCCCCCGTCCCTGACTTCACCGTCATGAGGATACAGGTACACCAGAGGGGGGAGAAACAGTAGATACAACTCAGCTATTCCAAACTGGCTCCGTTCAAAGGCCTTGAAAGTATTTATGTATTTCTAATAATTTACTAATTGTGGTACTTTATTACATAATTTCCCAATGTTATTTGGAGAGCTGTTGCTGTACTTTTTTCTTTTAATCCAATTGGTGGGATCAGCAAAATTTTCTTGCAACATCAACAGTCAAATAAAGGATGCTTCATCACGTCTATTGTTCACCAAAACCATGAGCAACTATTACTGTCATCTGCCATCTAAAGTTGGTATTATTAGCTTGTTTTCCCTCTGCTTTCTCTCTCTCTTCCTCCCTTCCTCCCTACTGACTGTTCCTCCTTCCTCTCCGTCCTGCTGTCCTGCCTCGCCAGGTGCCCCCGTCTGTGAAGAGGTACAGCGTGGCTCCGCTGGACTCTGCAGGCCTCCTCCTCGTGGTCGAGGGGGAGGCCACAGCCACTGCAGCGCTCGCTGACATCACCCTGACCAGGGGCACGGTCATCTTCATCTCAGCCAATGAGAGCGTCCCCCTGCACATCACCTCCCAGTTTGGAATGACCATGTTCCGGGCCTGCTGTCTTCTGTAGGCCCTTCAACCTATCTTGCTGTCTCCATCATCATGCTAAGGCGATCTATCAGCACCAGTGTACCAGTGTGGGTACACAAATCATGCATGATCTATGATCTGTACTGTAGGAAGATCATATATTTTCATTGGTGCAGCAATGTGTATCTACCTGCCCCTCTTGGGATGATTTAGCATGTTTAGTTGTGACCTCTGAACCCAATGTCATTATTTGCTACAAAGAAATCTTCCTCTAAATATTCTACTGTTCATTTCCCAACATGGTAACGTCATATGTTGAGATTCCTGCATGTTTAGGAATAATAAATACATGCCTTAATACACACTGCTGCATCTACAGTACATTATGTAATTATAGATTGTCTGTTTAATTACAGAAATGAGTGTGCTGGTACTGTATGATATAACTTGATACATTACTTTGTTGTGTTTACAAAGATGTTTGCACAAGGGCCAGTGGCATTTTCATTTCAAGTAATTGCTGAAAAGACTTGAAGTATGGTCTTCCTAGAACAAACTCACAAGGTCATTCACGTGTGAGAGTACCTCAAACTTCTGGACACAAAGTATTGAGACATTTTCTGGTTATTTGTAGTATTGTTTGAGTCATACTGTGTCAGTCCAAAACTAGTTCCACAGTATTAAATAGTAAGGAAAATAATACTTGGGGTTTCAAATTAAGTTACATTCGGCTACTGAAGTTATGTTTTGGTTTGAGATTGTTGAACTGTTTGAGGCCTGTCCCTGTTTTGCTTCAGTTCCTGGTACTGATCTGTCATGAAATGAAAACTGTATTTAAGGAATTGACAATGAGTTACTGAACTTGTTTTTCTGCCAATTGGTTCAGCTGATATTTAGTTATATAGAATCAGTTTGCAATTAAATATTAATAACATTTTGGTAGAAAAGTATTACTGTTGATTTCAAGTGCGTTGTATTGCACAGTTTGACTTTATTACAAATGTTATCTTTTCCAGTGAGGGATTGGGCATGGGTTTTGCATTTAGAACACTGTAGCATGGATCTACAGAGAATGGCTGCATGTTAACCTGAATTAATAAAGACCTAGTGCAGCCAATCGTAATCTCATGTTTCCATTACAGTACATGTGGTATTTAACAGACTGGATGAAGTGGATGAAGACTGGGTGTAATGTACAACATGGCAGAAGCATGTATACATTGTTCAATGTTCAAGACATTCTCTGGTTGTGCCTTTCGACGTACATGTTAAAGAATACAGGATCGAAGTGCGCATGCGCAACATGAGTTTTTCGCTTGTCGTCCACAAAGAATGGACAGTAAAAGCACTGCTTATTCTACAATTTTTTTGTATTTGATTATGCGTAACTGCAACATTTGTCATCGTAACGTCTAAACAATTGGAATTACATACATATTGCATATATAAATCACAAGAATAATCAGTAAAAATACAAATACAAGTTTATTAAGTAAAGTGATTTAATAAACATTTTTATGTTAGAATTTTGGCAGGGTAGGCAGTGCCTACCTTGCCTACCCTGACTGCACGTCACTGAGTACAGTGCCTGGCTCGCAAGATCCCTGTCTTCATCGCTCAGGGCAGCTCCACTCTGCATCTACATGCTTATATATTATTCTCTGCAGGTCCTTGGGTCCTGAACACACAGCTGTTCACCTGCAACTTCACACAGCACCTGATTTTCCACATAACTACCTGTTCAAAATAATAAGAATAAAAGCATTGCAATAAAATAAATGTATTTCCAATATTTTTAAATATGTATTTCAGGCTCACGCTAAAACAATATAACACAATGATTCTTCACCATGGCCCTGAGAATCTAACAGAGGAGTCGCTGTTCAACCGTGATGGGTTAGGGTTAGTGATGGGTGGATCTCTCCCCCTCTTCATCTCCAGTTAGAGAGGTGCACTCTCCTCCTGGGTGGGGCAGGCAGCCATCTTGTGTTTTCTGACCAGTGAAGTAGAGGAAATCAGAGAGAGAACAACACTAAGTTCTCCAACTTTCTGGACCTTCACGTGCCAGAAGCCTCTTTCTGTACCTCTGAAATCGTGACAGCTTGTCTGAGATGCTCCCACAGGGGGCGCTGTCCTGGGAGTTTACATGGGCCCTCAGTGTTAGAGCAGGGCAGCTTCCTGGCTGGAGGGCCAGCCGTGGTCTCCAGGAGGAAGGCATGTCTGAGGACCTGCTCTGGTGTGGGCTCCAGCGCTGTGTAGAGCATCTGCAGGGCACTGACATCCTCCAGAGCATCGTGGGCCTTGTAGGAGACACCCAGGACTGTCCTCACTAGCGCCTCCTGGCGGAAGCTCTGCAGACCAGCATCCTTCAGAAGCTCTCTCGCTAGCGGCAGAGTGTCCAAGCAACCGGAAATCACTGACACAAACTCAGTTTTGAGGTCACACTCGTCCAGCGCTCTGGCCAGCACCCGGCAGTCGAAGCGTCGGATGTTGTGGCCGATGACGAGAGGCCGCTGGAGCATGCGCAGGAAGGCTATAAAGGATATGAGAACCTCTCTGAGAGAGTTGGTCAAGACTGGCTTGCGATGGAGGTACAGCTTGTGTCTCCGGACCCTGAAGCCTGTGACTGCGGCGGCCCGGGGCTGCACCCTGCAGCGGGGGACGGAGTACAGGCTGAGGGAGTGAGCACCACTCACCGCCGCCAGCTGGACGATCTCACAGCTCAGACCTGAGCACAGACCAGAAACACTTAAACACACAGACAACTTCTGTTTCCTTTTTTTGATGGTTTTGATGCCAAGTTGTTTCTCAAAACAAACTGTTTAAAGTAGTTTTCAGGATAATTTATAACAGCAAAAACAACGGGCTATTAATCAAAAAATACAAAAGTCAGCATATGGCTCTTGCAAGAAGTGACTTGATGTCTTTAGAAAGTCCTCATCCTGGATGAGGGGATTCTGAGTGGTCATGATGAGACAGACTGCGACCTCTCAAAGGGAGTACATGAATACTTACTCCCATTATCTATTGTTAACTTGTCACTTATGTTACTGTATTTTCAATGGCACTGTGTGTGACCTCGCACTGCATATTTTGTCTCCCAACTCTCTGTTTACTTTTAGCTCCATCATCAGACGAACGAACAAGGCTTAAGACTTAGAGTAGAAGTAGAAACGTTATTAGATCGATGCACTTCGAGGATTTAGGTTTGAGTCTGAGATGTACAGGCATAATCAGGGCTCTTAAGTTTTATCAATAACTTTATTAAGTTTCACCCTCACCACATTTTCTCAGCGTGAGAAATGGTTGAAATGCGTAAGAAATACAAGGTGTTGCCTGAGAGCGTGAGAAATTGCCGAAATGCATGAGTCTCACGGCGAATGCCCAAATTTCACATTATTTAAATCTACAAATAAAAATAAAAACTCACCAAGCCCTGTTGTCTCCAAGTCAAAGAACACCACATTTTCGAGTTTGATAGGAAACATCTCCAAACTCTAATCCTCATCAAATTGATTCAGTATCTCCAAATGCACCCTTCTTAGATTTTAAACAGTTCGCCACGCTTTCATTCTTCATTCGATCTACCTTCCTGTCCTCAACTGCGTTCCACTTCCTGTCCTCAACTGCGTGCCACTCGGTTCAGTGTCCAATCAGAATCTTCTGAGTTTAAGGCACGGTCAATCACTTCGTCCCAAACTGTAAAACGTAAAATGTTTTACATTCATTTATAATTTCCTCATTAACAGAACTTAAACATCAGCATTAGTGGGTGTAACTTTCAATAAGTGAATTGACGTCACTGATTTGATTGTTGTTTTTTATTTAGGTACATTTGTATATGCCAACATGATTGAACAGCAATGTGTCATGACCAAATTGTGTTACAAATCCTGTTAAATTAGAAAATATCTAATACAAAACTATATTACATTTTGAAAACTAGTTAGTCCTTGTTTGACAACAGAACAAAAGCATTTGGTCTGTTTCACTTTGACCTCCTGTAGTCTAACCAAGTGCACGAGTCAATGACCAGGGTTCTAGGTTTCATTATAGACACTGCATACACTGTATATTAAGAACATTACATTTAATGGCCGCATCCAAAAAGCTGTCCTACCCACATTTGAAATCAAACCTGCGCCCCTGTCAGGGTCTATGGGACCTGATGTTAATTTCCTCCAGGATCACAATGACTCGTATTGAGAGACTTGTTGCTCCTGTTGGTTAGTTGTGACGGTTTTAAATTCTTGTACTCGCTGTGAAATATTTTACTGTTGACTGTTGTTTTTGTCTTCTTCTTTACAGGTACACTCTTGCACTTTTTTGAGTTTCATGTTGTTTAATTGTAACTTGTTTAACTGCATGCTCTTATGGTTCTTCCCCTTGGCACTTATTTGGTTTTTCACAATGTATACTTCATGTTTTGGCTGCTTGCAATGTTTGGGGCTATCTCGTTGTTATGATCAGTGACCTATGCTCTTTTGTAATGCTCTCTCTTGGAAGTCGCTTTGGATAAAAGCGTCTGCTAAATGCATAAATGTAAATGTCTAACTCTCTCAGGAGTATGTAACACCTCCTGCAGGGGGAACTTGAACCTGAGCACCATCTCTTCACTGGGTCTCCAGGTGTGAAACAACTCCTGCAGGGCTTTGACATCCTCTATACCATTATGGGCCTCGTAGGACTTATTGAGAAAAACATGAACCAGGAAGACCTGCGAGTACCTGACCAGACCGGGAGTGAGATCCCTGCTCATATGTAAGGTATCCAGGAAACCAGACACCACCTGAAGGAACTCCTGCCTCAGGCTGCATTCCTCCAGAGCTCTGGCCAGGATGGGGCAGTCAAAGCGTTTGGCGTTGTGGGCTGTCAGCAGGGGTCGATGGAAGGACCGGAGGAAGGTGATGAAGGAGGAGAGGGCCTCTCTGAGGGGCAGCGTTTCCACTGGTCGGCCATGGAGAAGCAGAGTGTGGTCGAGGACGGTGAGCCCGCTGACTCTGGACGCTCCATCTGAGAAGCTGCAGCGAGGGAGAGTGTACATGTTGAAGCTCCTCCCTCCACTGATGGCAGACAGCTGGGCGATGTCACATGCTGCTATGTCTGAGAGGAAGGAGGAGGAGAGAGAAGGATACTCTTCACACTACAAGTCTTAGTGTGAATCAAGACTGATTTGTGTCCCAGTGAACACTAATGTATAGCCTTACTTTTACGCCGTGGCTACACCAAGCGCGGAAATGTTGCCTTCCGGACGCGGTGTGGCTCACTGGCTTCTATTTTTTTTTTTTTTTTTTCGCGAGGTTTGCGTGGCACTTCTTACTTAGTCTGGTAATAAATCTATGAAAATGATTACATATTTTGCTGTAAATAATGAAGGAAGCAATAAATCCGATTATTTCCCAAACCCCGAGAGCTGTTTCCATGGAGATTTAACGTTTCTAACGATTTTAACGTTACTTTTCTATTTGAAGATACGACAGTGATAGTAAGTAGATCGATTCAAGTGTTAAATAGGAAGTAAGATAGTTGACATTGTTTGTAAAATAAATAAACAAAGACACCAAAACGGATTCATCTTCAAAGCGTCCAGTGTAGCCGGCTAAATAAAAGATCCGCTCCGTGAACGTTCTATTTCTGCACAGCAAAATGTCCGCGCTTGGTGTAGCCGTAAGTGAAAAGCATGTCAATGATACACTTTAGGTTGGTATGTTACCATGATTCTAGTGCTCTTTATGTTACAGAATATGAACAACTACCAAGATAAAATCCGACAGTTTGACTAAAACCGTCCCATCTGTACAATCACCTACCTAAACCAGTAGTCTCCAAATCAAAGAATACAATTGTATGATCCCCAGAAATGACTTCATTAGCCTATTAGAACAATTACATTTAAAATGTTAGTTTTAAAGGGTTATGTAAACAGCTTTATGGCAGTTGTCAGGCATGGACTGAGCTCAGTCCTATCCTAATGGAGATCTTCATAAACATTCTTACTTTAGGACTTAATCTGTGTCTGGGAAACGGGTCCTGTAGGCCTATTAATGGCCTATAAAATATGTAGAACGTATAGGCTATTGTAAAACACCATGTTATATGTTATATTCAACAGGTCTAAATCATTCTCTTTCAGAAAAAAATACGGATCTTACCGACTGCATGACGACGTCAACGGACCTATTATCAAATGAAATAAGTATTCTGTCGTTATGACTCAGAACCATAGACTCCACATCATTGCAATTGGTTGGTAAAAAACGCCTACAAACGTAAACTTTCGTTTTGTTTCAAACAAAACCTAAAATAACTTTCGTTTTGTCATTCGGTGAACAGGGGGATATTCCAGAAAGCGGGTTTAACAAACTGTGAACCTAATCCTGAACTCAGAGTTTATTTACCCTAAAATGTGAAACTCTGACTTTTCGGTTCCAGAACAGCTGATTTGAAAGAGTTAAATCAACTGGGAATATGTCCACTCGGAGTTAAACGCGTGAATGAGGTCTATTTAAGCCAACATCAATGGAACTCCACCGGCTACAAAAAACGTCATCCTACTTCACCCCACTTCAGAATGGTTAATTTATGGTGAATCTGAGCACATATTCCAGAAAAAAAGCAACACGGGTGTAGCAGCAGAGAGACAATTGGCGTGGGAGACAATTGATGGCCGAGTCAATGTATACGTTTGAATGCAGTAGCCTAGTCCATAGGCCTACGTTTAACATTTAGGCCTAACCACTGTCCGTTAATATTACAGGTGAAAAAGGGGTGGAATGTAGGCTAATTTAATAAAATATCACGTTCACGTGCATCCCACGGAAATAAAGGCAATAAAGAAGAAATGAAATGATTTGTCTTTATTTCAGTGCCCAAAAAATTTGGTCGGTTGTGAGTGCACGTCCACGGTGTGTAACATTAGCGATTTAAGGGCTGAGAACGTTGCTAAAAAAACGAGAAAATCAGATCACAGCCAGTTGCATTCTGTTACTCAGCTGTAAATAGGCTACAGTAATGCCAAGTAATTAACACATAAAACACTCAGAGACTGCAGGCAGATCTGTTCTGATATCTGAAATTGATTTAGCTAGTGTTGCTGTTTTTGCTAAATTCTGTAAGGTTTACAAGTAATGCATATATTTAGGGTCAATCTACTAAATATATATTTACAATGTTTACACAGTTAACTACTTGCATATTTGTGTTACACAGTTATTATATGGTTACGATAATCTACCTCTGTGGTTTCCTTACATTTAGGCCTACATTAGTTGAAGTCCTGCTAACGTTTGATTGGTTGGTTAGCAACATGTGAGCGAGAGAGGAGGAAGTGTTGATGTAATGGCACGGATGAAGTGTGGAGTAAAGAAAAGTGCTGATGTAAGAAAGTTATCTGTTTCCATCTGGCTGTCTCTTCTTATTACGAGTGATCCAACCACCATATACCGAACCCTCACGTTACAATTCAATAAATTCGAGGGGGCGGAGCTTCAGCTCTTTCAGGCGACACGCCCCCCCAGTCTCAAGTAGAGAAGACTGATGATTTTCTCACGATTTCAAAGCCTAATTTAACATACCGGTACTTGTCGGTGTTTTTTTTCCATTCGAATTTGGATGGGTAGTAAACAACACATTCTTCTGTGGTGTGATGAACTTAAAAATCATTTTCAATTCCACTTTACAGGATCTTTAAATGAATTGTGTTAAATAAAGGATAGTCTGTTGTTTGCTACGTCTGTGTGTCGGCCTGAGTTATTGGGTATTACACCGAGGGCTCAATGTTGCGAGTAGAGAAGGGTGTTGGTAATCCACATCTTAATAATGCTATACCTCTCTACGTGACAATATTGCCAGAAATAAATTACAATTCATATCAGTTTGACTCCAGTTTAGCTTTTTTTAATAAGCTTTTTCTTTCATAAATTCTTTTTTTTTCTTTTCTTTTTTACAACCATAGACTTTGTATCTTAAAAAAAAACGACACAAATTGCACCTTATACATACAACTGTGTCCAGAGAAGCACACACTAACAGATACAAAGCTCAAGTTGGATTTTTGCTGTTTTAGCACAAGTATGACAGAACAATCATGATCTGTTACACCGTTGGACATGGTTAATCATACGAATCAAACACAGGATAATATATCCTTTTATAACAGGCATTATTTCAATGTACAATCTAAAACATGATCATAAATACAATATACATCCTGTGTATTCAAGGAAAAACAAACATGTATAGAAAGCAGAGCATGCCAGTGATAGGTACATTCACAACAGCAGAATGCCTTAGCCGCTGCCAACTTGAATCACTACAAAATGTCATCTTTTCTTTCCATAGAGGGTATTGGACCAGTTTGGATGGACTACATCTCCCATGCTCCAATGGACTGGATGGACTACATTTCCCATGCTCCAAAGCCTTACAGTGCTTCACTCTCTGGGTTGCGGCTCTTCCGTACAACCCAGCTTGGTTGTGAAAAGTGTCCGTCTTCATCATGTAGATAAGAGGTAACTATAGCAACAAGTCTCCACTCATCCTAGAAAAGGTTGAGAATCTAAATGACATGACTAAGACTTGATCGGTATGAGGTGGGATTGTGACGAGCCCACTTGAGTTTATAAGATATGAAGACCTGCCTGGAAAAGAGGCCACTGAAGCTGTAATCTTGGTCCTTGTTGTTGCTTACTGTAAGTACTATGACGAGCAGTTACTGTACTGTCAAACCACTAAATACTGTCTTCTCTCATATACAGGGCAAGCACAGGTGTTGGGATATAGAATCCTTAAAGGATGTACAGTAGATAGGATATTGCACAGTGGGTATAGATACTTTAGCGACAGAGAAAGTCATGATTCATGTAGAGTACTGTACCATTGATAGTTGATAATAGAGCCAGATAGAATGGACGGCTGAAACAGACAAAGCTTTTTATATCTAAAGCTTATCGAGTTGCATGATCGTACTCAGAAAATTCTACTTCTTCAAGCCCAACCTTGGATGGAGACAATGTTATTTAACTTGTGTAAACACCTAGCACATGATTGACAGAGGTGAGCGATTTGGCCAATGGAGCAAGACACACATGGCTGCAGTGTGTTTGTGTGTGTGTTTCTGAGGATGGACAGAACATGATCTGTTGGGAAAGTAAATGTTCACATTATAGCCACACACACACAAACATTATTGGCTTACATCTCAACTAAACATTACCATGCCAAATCATGATAACATTGATAGAAAAAATGGCAATAGAAAATAACAAGAAACAAACCAATAACAAGACATCCAAAAAGCTTCAAGTCCTGACGGCTAACTCTAACCCTCGGGTCTCAGACTGGCTAACCCTCGGGTCTCAGACTGGCTAACCCTCGGGTCTCAGACTGGCTAACCCTGGGGTCTCAGACTGGCTAACCCTGGGGTCTCAGACTGGCTAACCCTGAGGTCTCAGACTGGCTAACCCTCGGGTCTCAGACTGGCTAACCCTGGGGTCTCAGACTGGCTAACCCTGGGGTCTCAGACTGGCTAACCCTGGGGTCTCAGACTGGCTAACCCTCGGGTCTCAGACTAGCTAACCCTGGGGTCTCAGACTGGCTAACCCTGGGGTCTCAGACTGGCTAACCCTGGGGTCTCAGACTGGCTAACCCTGGGGTCTCAGACTGGCTAACCCTGGGGTCTCAGACTGGCTAACCCTCGGGTCTCAGACTAGCTAACCCTGGGGTCTCAGACTGGCTAACCCTGGGGTCTCAGACTGGCTAACCCTGGGGTCTCAGACTGGCTAACCCTCGGGTCTCAGACTGGCTAACCCTCGGGTCTCAGACTGGCTAACCCTGGGGTCTCAGACTGGCTAACCCTGAGGTCTCAGACTGGCTAACCCTGGGGTCTCAGACTGGCTAACCCTGAGGTCTCAGACTGGCTAACCCTCGGGTCTCAGACTGGCTAACCCTGGGGTCTCAGACTGGCTAACCCTGGGGTCTCAGACTGGCTAACCCTGGGGTCTCAGACTGGCTAACCCTGGGGTCTCAGACTGGCTAACCCCGGGGTCTCAGACTGGCTAACCCTGAGGTCTCAGACTGGCTAACCCCGGGGTCTCAGACTGGCTAACCCTGGGGTCTCAGACTGGCTAACCCTCGGGTCTCAGACTGGCTAACCCTGGGGTCTCAGACTGGCTAACCCTGTGTCTCAGAACAGACCAGAGGGTTCTGGCCACCCAGTCAGTGGTGGGAAAGACATTGCATGTTATGGCTGATGACCCCTGACTCCTGACCATGGCCATTGCTGCACTGATGAGGGGTCAGTAGAGTCAGACTCCACCAGTAGAGGCAGTAGAGTCAGACTCCACCAGTTAGAATAATGGCACCAACTGAACACAAGTGGTTTTGTTCATTTAAACATAAACAGGAAAAAACAAAACTTGAATCCCATCAAGTTCAGAGATGGATATATCAAGTTCATCTCCTGCTGGGAGATAGATATATCTACCACGGACGATGCAGCAGCACTGAAGTTTATTTCTATGTACAATGTTTACTCAACAACATAATTAATAATAATAAGAACAACAGCAATAATAATAGAATTGTACACATTTTTATATTTCTACAGTCTCTTAACAGATACAGTATAGGAAAATGTTAAATGAAGGAGCATGCAGCCTTGACAGGCTGGACTGTGTAAACGTGGAAGCTGACAGAAGAGTAGTTGAGATTTAGCTTGTATCAAAATGACCAAAATTCTCTTGTACTCTTCAATGGAGTGTTCAGTCTGTTTGATTGCCAGTCCTTCTGCTCAGCAGAGGGTGCTGTTACTTTGGCAGTGTCTCTGTCTGGTTAGTCTACTGTCTAACCCTCTGGACCTCCATCAAGAAGAAGTGTAAAGCCCAAAGCCACTTCTGTTCTTCTACTTCTCCCCAGTCTGTAGCCATCTTACCGTCTCAATGTTCCATCCTTCCATCTCCCTCCCACCCCTCACCTCCTCAGAGCTCTCTCCTGTCCAGCACAGACATCCCACAATGCACCTGGGTCTTGAGGGGCCCCCGAGGCTGAAGGCAGGAGGGCTGAGGAGGGCGTGACCCGCTGACGGGGGCGTCACCTGCACCCCTACCAGCCCCCCTCCAACCCCAGCTTCCTCCACCACGCAGGGACCAGAGCACGGCCCTCCTGTCCTAAGCTCACACCATGAACTCGTTGCTTCCATACAGGACCAGCTGCTGGGGCGGGGAGGAGAGGTGGGCGTCCCTCCTGCGGCCCTCGTCCCGGGGGGAGCTCCTGCTCAGCCTGAGGCGGCTCTTCACCGCCCTGGGGTCTCCCTCCGCCGCCGGCAGGGGCGTGGCCAGGGAGCAGGAGAGCAGCGGGCCGGAGGACGAGGAGCGGACCCGGTAGAGAGGAGATGGAGGGACGGTGGAGGACAGAGAGGAGGAGGGGTGGTAGGAGGAGGAGGAGATGGAGGATGAGAGAGAGGAGGTTGAGTCCACAGAGTCGGGCTGGTGTTTGAGTGTGCGCCGGCTTTTGCCGTCCAACTTCCTGGATCGGTACGTGCCGCAGTCGGAGGAGGTGGAGGGGGCGTGGAGGTTCTCAGAGCTGCCGATGGAGGCCTCCGTCTCATCATCAGACGCTCGCGGCTCCAGCACCAACATCTCATATGTCAGCTCCTCCCTACACAGGTAACACACAGCACAGGTTACACACAGCACATGCTATACACAGTACAGGTAACACAGAGTACAGGTTACACACAGCACAGGCTATACACAGTACAGGTAACACAGAGTACAGGTTACACACAGCACAGGCTATACACAGTACAGGTTACACACAGCACAGGTTATACACAGTACAGGTAACACACAGTAGAGGCAGTCCAGCTGGCAGACATGACAAAACAGACCAAAACAGGGATGGAAGTGTACTGGAGGTGAGTCGGAAGACAGGGATGGAAGTGTACTGGAGGTGAGTCGGAAGACAGGGATGGAAGTGTACTGGAGGTGAGTCGGAAGACAGGGATGGAAGTGTACTGGAGGTGAGTCGGAAGACAGGGATGGAAGTGTACTGGAGATGAGTCGGAAGACAGGGATGGAAGTGTACTGGAGGTGAGCCGGAAGAGGAGCTCGTACTTCTCCTTCTGCAGACTCTCGATGTGCTGGCTGAGGATCCTCTCCTCCTGCAGCAGGTCTGCCTGCTGCTCCGCCAAGGCCAGCTCCGCCCCCCCGCCCGCAGCCCCCCCCGGCCCCCCTTGCTCCACCAGGACCTGGGGGCTGAGCGGGGGAGAGGGGATGTGGCCGCTCCCACACACGCTGCCCTTGCCCTGCAATGACATTGGAGACAGGGGCAGTTAGACTGAGGGGCAGGTAGGCAGAGGGGTAGGAAGGCAGAGGGGTAGGTAAACAAAGGGGTAGGTGGGCAGAGGGGTAGGTAGGCAGAGGGGTAGGGTAGGTAGACAGAGGGGTAGGTAGGCAGAGGGGTAGGGTAGGTAGACAGAGGGGTAGGTAGGCAGAGGGGTAGGTAGGCAGAGGGGTAGGGTAGGTAGACAGAGGGGTAGGTAGGCAGAGGGGTAGGGTAGGTAGACAGAGGGGTAGGTGGGCAGAGGGGTAGGTAGGCAGAGGGGTAGGGTAGGTAGACAGAGGGGTAGGTAGGCAGAGGGGTAGGGTAGGTAGACAGAGGGGTAGGTGGGCAGAGGGGTAGGTAGGCAGAGGGGTAGGGTAGGTAGACAGAGGGGTAGGTAGGCAGAGGGGTAGGGTAGGTAGACAGAGGGGTAGGTAGGCAGAGGGGTAGCAAATACCCTTCAGCTGATTTACATGAACAACCAAGGTGGCTGGGAAAACACTTCAATGTCAATGTGGCTGGATCAGTATGGATCCTTATGGATCCTTATGGATCAGTATGGATTAGTATGGATTAGTATGGATCCGTATGTTCACTGGGGTGGGTTCACTGGGATAGTGATGATGTTTCAGTCATAGTCTGCAGTTTGCATATCCAGCTAGTTAGGTCTGGGAGTCCCAAACACAGACTGACAGGTGACAGGAATATGGGATTCAGAAATAGAGGGTGAGTTAAATCGTCCTCCAGAGCTGTGCTGAGCTACAGAGTTGGTGGTTAGATGGTGAAACAAGGTGCAGTCCTACCATAGTCCTCCTGAGATGGGAGAGACGGCTCCGTGCCTTGTTCTCAGCAAACTCCAGACTGCTGATGTCCTTCAGATGGGCCTTGTACTTGCTCATTTGCTCGTTAATGACCAGCTCCACACACCTGGAGGACAGGGCGACAGTCACACACAACCCTACAGAACATGACTGAGACTTTACTATTAGCCTGCATTTTTGCATATGTAACCGCATCTCAGCTACCAGGCACAGTGAGCATAAACTACTACAGTGCAACAGTAACATCTCAATTCTTTCTCGCTTTAGATAAAAGCGAAATAAAATGTAAGACGTATAGTGTGATGTGATGAAGCTGTCTGTGTCGTGAGTTGGCTGTGAGATCAGGTGAGGAAAGGCTGGCTGTGAGGTCAGGAGAGGTAAGGCTGGCTGTGAGGTCAGGAGAGGTAAGGCTGGCTGTGAGGTCAGGAGAGGTAAGGCTGGCTGTGAGGTCAGGAGAGGTAAGGCTGGCTGTGAGGTCAGGTGAGGAAAGGCTGGCTGTGAGGTCAGGAGAGGTAAGGCTGGCTGTGAGGTCAGGAGAGGTAAGGCTGGCTGTGAGGTCAGGAGAGGTAAGGCTGGCTGTGAGGTCAGGAGAGGTAAGGCTGGCTGTGAGGTCAGGAGAGGTAAGGCTGGCTGTGAGGTCAGGAGAGGTAAGGCTGGCTGTGAGGTCAGGAGAGGTAAGGCTGGCTGTGAGGTCAGGAGAGGTAAGGCTGGCTGTGAGATCAGGTGAGGAAAGGCTGGCTGTGAGGTCAGGAGAGGTAAGGCTGGCTGTGAGGTCAGGAGAGGTAAGGCTGGCTGTGAGGTCAGGAGAGGTCAGGCTGGCTGTGTTGTGAGGTCAGGAGAGGTCAGGCTGGCTGTGTTGTGAGGTCAGGAGAGGTCAGGGAGTCTCACGCGGTCGTCTTGCTGATGTCCTGGACACTCTGCAGGGGGTCGGTGGTGTCAGGGCAGCGCAGGATGCAGGGGGCGAACACGATGGCCAGAGCGTTGGCAGACATCCTGTTGGTTTCCTCCTGCAAGGTGATTCTGCACACGCACGCACACACACACACACGTGCACACACGTGCCCGCACGCACACATACACGCATGCACACACACAAGCACGCATAGATACACACACACACACATTAGAGATCTTTGTAGTAACTGATATGCTATGATACTGGATGATGGATTCCACAACCTTCACTTACATAAAACCTTACTCTGCTCCCAAATAACCCATTTTCAGTACCCTCATTTGCAACTGCTTATACCCTGACTCAGCGGGCTGGTGTCCCTGGTGCCGTACCTGACCAGGTGGAAAAGGAGCCTCTCCAGGGTGCTGAGGTGTGTTCTACTGAGCTGGTCGATCACAGCGTACACCCCCCGGACCTCGTCCCGCCTGTCTGCCTGGCCTGCAGAGGAGCATTCAGAACACTTCAGCACCAGGCCGCTGCCAACACACACACTCTCAAGGCTTCTGCCGAAGACGAACACTGAAGAGCAGTTCAGCTTGCTGCAGAACATGCTGATGCCATGAAAAAAGCCACCCTGGCTAGATCTGTCAAAGCCATCCATTCTTGCTACACCACTACAGATAGCCAGTTCCATGGTACTTGAAAAGCCAGGATCCAGTCAGTCAGGATGGATGTCCTTACCCATGGCTCTCAGGAACTCCTCGTAGAGTTCAAAGGTCATCAGGGGGTTGGGGAGGTCGCGGAGCCACTGTTTGAGCACGCTGGCGATGACGTGGATGTTGTAGTCGTCCAGATTCATGCTGTTCACATCTGACACAGAAGGGGGGAGGAGGTCAGGGCGCTCAACCTTTAATGATCCCACGAATAAACATGGCTGGCTGAGAACCCTGTTAACCCCAACCCTAACCCTAACCTTAACCATACCCGTGTCCAGGCCTTGCCGGAGCTCCTTGATCTTATTGGTGGAGCCAGACTTCCTGAAGATGCCCTCTGTATACAGGCCGTGCATCTCGATGTAGTTGATGAGCTTCTCCACCACTAGAGGCACTGTCCTCTCCTCGCTGGTCAGACGAGACAACTCCACTCCAAACTGCCTGGAAGACAGCTCTGGGTCGTACTGAACACACACACACGTACACACACGCACGCACATGCATGCATGCATGCACACGCACGTACATACATGCGTCACTGACAGCCATTGAGATTGCAGGTCCAAGGTATAAAATGTTGGCTATACACTATGAATATGTAACATTATTAACAGTGATAACGTATCTTTATCCAACAAAAATTTCCCTCCTACCTTTTTACTACACTGACTGGTCATCCTGGAGCAGCACTTCCTGTGGCACGCGTAGCGACACACTGGAGGAAGGAGAAGAGCACAGTCTCAGAGCCGGTTCTAACCTCTTTACCAGCTGTAAAAACATCTGGCATTCGCCAGCCAGTCAGTCAAAGACCAGGAAGACGAGCTAAGGTTGATAACAGAGCTGCAGGCAGGCTGGGGAGACATGTAGCATGTAGCTACACCCAGAGATGAAGATGCCATTAGGGCTGGTATAGAGGCTGGTATAGAGGCTCTGTTCCAAGATGGAAGAGGGTTTTATTAGAGACGAGCAGAAGGTCATCTGATTATGACACTAAATAAAGTAAGAGTGGAAGGGTGTTTTAGAGTAGTTATGCATGTGTTTGTGCGCGCTCACGTTTGCAGACACAGGCACGGTCCATCATCCAGATAAGGGAGGAGCAGTACTCGCAGTAAGTGGGGATGCTGTACTGGGTGGACCTGAACATGTGCCCGTTATGCTCCTCCACCTGCCACACACACAAGCACCGCTCATCTGACATCTGTTACAACATTTACTGCAGGAGACAAGAACAAAATAAATACTCTGTTCGATGATGGTTGTTTCTGGATGAGACTTACAATATCGCTTTCCTTTTTCCTCCTCTTCTTGCGTTCTGGTTTGGGAACCTGGGAGAAGAGCAGGGACTGGTCAGGCTGCTCTGCATGCCCTGGTCTAACAGACATGAACCACACCACAGTAGAGCAGGAGCCGTCTGGGAGCCTACCTTGCCAATGGTGCCGTCCGTGGGCTTGTACGCTGTCATGAACTCATCCAGGAACACCTTGAAGGTGTTGACCCAGACCGTGACAGGAGACTCGCTCCAGTCACGCTGCTCCAGACGCATGCTCTTCTCCAGGATGTGCTCAAACAGGGCGTACAGGTCCTTGTAGCGGATACTCTTCCCATCATCCATCTGGAGCCGAGAGCAAGGGAGAGGTGGGGAAGTGAGACATTGGATAGTGCAACATTTGATGGAGAGATACTTTAGGTAAATGATTTACCATGTAGCAGTGCTCCCATTCTGATGACTCAACATAGTTTAAATCAATCTGATGTTGCTACGGTGATCCTGAGTGAACTGTGCTGAGGCCTCAGAGATCCATAACCCTGGGTGGGATGACCGAGGCTAAACCCTAACCCTAACCATCCCTGGGTTAACTGCAGATCTAGGGAGAGGTAGGTTAGGGTTAAACTGCAGATCTAGGGAGAGGGAGGTTAGGGTTAACTGCAGATCTAAGGAGAGGGAGGTTAGGGTTAACTGCAGATCTAGGGAGAGGGAGGTTAGGGTTAACTGCAGATCTAGGGAGAGGGAGGTTAGGGTTAACTGCAGATCTAGGGAGAGGGAGGTTAGGGGTTAACTGCAGATCTAGGGAGAGGGAGGTTAGGGGTTAACTGCAGATCTAGGGAGAGGGAGGTTAGGGTTAACTGCATATCTAGAGGGACTCACCGCCAGCGCAGTGGAGTAGGAGTTGAAGATGTTGAGGCGGAACTCCTTCAGAGCCTTCTTGAAGACCACATCCACTAACGTGTCTTTCTTCCCATCCTCAGAGTCCAGGTCGTTGATCTGGAGAGTTGAGGAGAATAGAAAGGTGTGTATTTGAACATGAGAAAAACAGCTAGTCATTACTATGAACTGTGAACTGACAGAGTGAAAGAGAGTTACGTTGCCTGTGTATGGATAAGTACATGAGTATATCGTATGTATGTATACTGTGTATGTATGTGTGTATGTATACTGTGTGTGTGTGTGTGTGTACCTTCTTCATGAGGAAGTCGTTCATGCTGCGGTAGTCGTGGGCGCTGGTGAGGATGTGCAGCGAGTCGTTCTGCCAGGGGGCGGGGTCCAGAGCCGCGCTGCTGATCTTTACGCTGCGCCGACGCACCTTAGGACATGGCTCTTTGTTCTCCTTCCACTCCCGCGCCACCGCCCCCGCCCCTGCCCCCGCCTGCCCCGGACTGGGGGGGGGAGATACACCCTCTGGAGAGAAGGAGGGAAGTGGGGAGAAAAGAGGCAGAGAAAGAGAGAGATAGAAAGAGAGAGGAGGGAATCCCCAGTCACAAAGTAATACAGAGAGTCCTGTTCACAGATAAGACCTCCTGCCCCGCCCAGACTATTACCCCGGGTCCCCCCAGTCTCTTACCCTGGGTCCCCCCAGTCTCTTACCCTGGGTCCCCCCAGTCCCCCAGACTCTTACCCCGGGTCCCCCCAGTCTCTTACCCCGGGTTTCCCCAGTCTCTTACCCTGGGTCCCCCCAGTCCCCCAGACTCTTACCCCGGGTCCCCCAGTCTCTTACCCCGGGTCCCCCCAGTCCCCCAGTCTCTTACCCCGGGTCCCCCCAGTCTCTTACCCCGGGTTTCCCCAGTCTCTTACCCTGGGTCCCCCCAGTCCCCCAGACTCTTACCCCGGGTCCCCCCAGTCTCTTACCCCGGGTCCCCCCAGTCCCCCAGTCTCTTACCCCGGGTCCCCCCAGTCTCTTACCCCGGGTCCCCCCAGCCCCCCAGTCTCTTACCCCGGGTCCCCCCAGTCTCTTATCCCGGGTCCCCCCAGTCTCTTACCCCAGGTCCCCCCAGTCTCTTATCCCGGGTCCCCCCAGTCTCTTACCCCGGGTCCCCCCAGCCCCCCAGTCTCTTACCCCGGGTCCCCCCAGTCTCTTACCCCGGGTCCCCCCAGTCTCTTACCCCGGGTCTGGCCTAGCTCCAGCTGGCACCTGCTGCTTCGTTTCTTGTCTCCATGTTTAGTCTTACCCCAGAAACGCATCCTCCCACGCCTGCTGCTGCAACACACACGTACACAATCACATGGCTTGTAATTCACCCAACTTGCATAAAACCATGGCAACAGGTTTGTGGGCTTGGCCCCAGGTTACCTGCTGTCCTGGCTGCAGGTCTTGCTGAGGGCCTCCACTTTGCCCAGGTCACCTGACGACATGGTTTTGTGGATCTTCTTCTGGTCCTTGTGAGAGGGCTGGGGAGGGAACATCCCACATTACTCTTCATCTGCTTTCAAACAGGCACCACACTCAACATACTAGGGGCCTGGCTGAAGAATGATGCAGTTAAGACAGAAAACCTTCCAACAGAAAAAGATATAGGTGTTTGTTTGATAGTTGGCAGGACTCCATTATTCCATGAGTTCATGCGTGCGGTCCGTTCTGACTGACAGCAGTAGCGCAACCCTGCTGAACAGGGAGGACAGGTGTTCCTGAACAGACGACCCTGCCTGGAGCAGCTGCCTGAGAGTGAGTTGGTGTTTGTTAAGTCATGCTGTCCAGTTAGGGAGAGAGATTGGTGTGCAGGTTAAACGGATGTTTTTTGCATGCAGTTGAAACAAGAGGAAGGTCTGCCAGTCTTCAGTCTAACCCTAACCCTCCACAATCAGCCGTAGAAGACGGAGAGCTCAGACACAGGACTTGTCGCAGTCGTCAGTAAACAGAGTTTGATACAGGGGTTAACGTTAGCGCCTAGTGGTCAGTAAACAGAGTTTGATACAGGGGTTAACGTTAGCGCCTAGTGGTCAGTAAACAGAGTTTGATACAGGGGTTAACGTTAGCGCCTAGTGGTCCCCTCCGGCCCCCGCAGAAGGAGCGGCTAGAGGGGGAGGGGGGTGTCGGAGCAGACCAGGGGACAGAGAGGAGGGGATGGGGTGGCCACCAGACCCCTGGACGCTCACCATCTCAGAGTCGCTGTAACAAGCGAGCTCTGGAGCACCCCCTCCTGGGCGTGGCTGGGGGGACAGGGGGAGGGTGCGGGAAAGGGCGGGGGTGTAGAAGGCATCGTCCTCCTCGTCTGATTGGCCCGCACCCTCAGAGTTACAGCGGGTCAAGAAGTCGGAGCGAGTCCGAGACATGCGTGCTTTCTTTTTGGGACCTGGGCGGCCCAGCTGCTGCAAGCACACAACCTGCACAGGTAAGCAAGGTAACCCTAACCCTGCACAGGTAAGGCTTGTTGACTTGCTGGTGTGTGTGTGACTGTATTAGTACAGATTTGTGGGTTTGTGTGTGTTTTGTGAGTGTTTGTGTGTGTTTGTGAGTGTTTGTGTGTGTTTTGTGAGTGTTTGTGAGTGTTTGTGGTTATGTTTTGTAGTGTTTTGTGAGTGTTTTGTGAGTGTTTGTGAGTGTTTGTGAGTGTTTGTGTGTGTTTGTGAGTGTTTGTGTGTGTTTGTGAGTGTTTGTGAGTGTTTGTGTATGTTTGTGTGTGTTTGTGATGTGTTGTGAGTGTTTGTGAGTGTTTGTGAGTGTTTGTGAGTGTTTGTGTATGTTTGTGAGTGTTTGTGTGTGTTTGTGAGTATTGTGTGTGTGTTTGTGAGTGTTTGTGTGTGTTTGTGAGTGTTTGTGTGTGTTGTGTGTGTTTGTGAGTGTTGTGTATGTTGTGAAGTGTTTTGTGAGTGTTTTGTGAGTGTTTGTTGTGTGTGAGTTGTGAGTGTTGTGAGTTTGTGATGTTTGTGAGTGTTTGTGTATGTTTGTGAGTGTTTGTGAGTGTTTGTGAGTGTTTGTGAGTGTTTGTGAGTGTTTGTGAGTGTTTGTGTATGTTTGTGAGTGTTTGTGTATGTTTGTGAGTGTTTCAGGCCATCATTGTAAATAAGAATTTGTTCTTAATGATCTTGCCTGGGTAAATAAAGGTTAAATAAAAATATTAAATTGTGAGTGTTTGTGTGTGTACAGCCCGGTATAGCCTTCCAATGTTGAAAGGTGTCATATAAGTTAGTGTATCAACCTGTTGACTCCCTCAAGTGGGTTCTCAACATAGTCGTTCCCTTGAATGTGCCAACATTAGTCATAACACTGTATTTATTTAGCAGGCACTTTAAACCACATCGACATACGGGGGGATTTGACCCAGCAACCTCTTGAAACTCGCCCAGCCTGCCTGCAGCTCACCTCTCTGGGTGTGGTTCCTCCAGCCTGGTCCCTCAGCAAGGCCAGGGAGCGCTCCTTATTGACCAGGTCCTTATCAGACCTGCACACAGCACACAGCTCACTGGTGGTACTGAATACACCCAGTATAACACTACTGAATACACCCAGTATAACACTACTGAATACACCCAGTATAACACTACTGAATACACCCAGTATAACACTACTGAATACACCCAGTATAACACTACTGAATACACCCAGTATAACACAGTCCACTATACTAGGACAATAACACTTAAGTCAGGGTATCTGGTGGTGGATCCTACATATATTTTGAAAAACAATTGAAAAAGCTATATATTATATCAGATGCTGTGTTTTTATCTAAAATATATATTCATGTTGATCAGAGGCCAAACATTAGGACAACTTTGAGAATCGCTAGACACTGATGTATCAACTTGTTCTGCTCTCTGAACATGCATCAATGTCACACTCACTTGGAGAAGGGCAGCTTTCGTCTGTGAGGAGAGATGAGCGGTGGTTTCTCTGTCATGCTGATGGTGTTGGTGGGGGTGCTGTGTGCCGCAGGTCGTCTGTTGCCCTCCCTGGGGTCCAGGCCTGGGCTGCAGGACAGCCTGCCCCCAGATGTCCTCACCTGGCTGGGGGAGCGCTCGGGGCGGGGGCCTTGGGCTCCAGGACAATGTGGATGTCCACCTCTGAGGAGCCAGGCTCAGAGCTGGAGGGGGCAGCTCTGTGGGGACTGGAGGAGAGGAGCGCAGCAGGCATCCTCGCCCCAGGCACACCTCTCTGAGGCTGGGATGGTCCTGCCTCCAGACTGGTGGGAGCTGACTGCATCTCCCCCTCCTCCACAGGGCTCTCCTTCTGCATGCTGATCACCACTACCACGGGCCGTCGCGAGGCGGACTCTCTCCGCTCTGGGAGGGCCTTGCTGGGGCTGGGGTCCGGGAGGATGTAGAAAGTCGCTCTTGGGGTCTCCTCCTGGGTGAGTGACAACAGGGTTGGGTTTCCAGAAGAGCTGAGCTCATACTCTGGAGGGATGGAGTCCATGGTGGTCTGAATCGCCCCGGAGGGGAAAGTGGGGTCATGTGTCTCCACCTCGTCTGAATTGAGGAGCTCGAAGCTTCCATGACTGGCTGGAGACCCCCTGGAGAGGGGGTATTGGTGGTCCTCTGGGGCCCCCGGGGAGGGGGGGTGTTGGTAGTCCTCTGGGGCCCCCGGGGAGGGGGGGTGTTGGTGGTCCTCTGGGGCCCCCGTGGAGGGGGGGTGTTGGTAGTCCTCTGGGGCCCCCGGGGAGGGGGGGTGTTGGTGGTCCTCTGGGGCCCCCGGGGAGGGGGGGTGTTGGTGGAGGCTGCTGTCTGGGTCCTCAGACAGAGGGCCTCCCACACTGCTGGTTCTCACCCTGAGCAGCTGCAGGCTGAACGTGGCTTGTTCCAGCTCCCTCATCCGCCGGCTCTCTCTCTTCGACCTGCTTCTGTTGGTCGCCTCGTCGCTGCTTCTTCCTGCCTCTCTGTCATCCACCAGATACTCAGTCGGGTCGTCTGCTGAGGGTTTGTCTGAAACGTCTGGGAGTTCTCTGTCCTCAAGCAAACCTTCCTCCAGGACCATGATGCTCTCTGGCTCCTCCCCGGGGGTGGGGCTACCCGGCCCCTCCCCACGACGCTGCTCCTCCAGATCCCTGAACCTGAGGAGACAGGATGCGTTCACCTGACCATGCGACCACCTCTCTGAGCACCTCCAGGTGCACCACCTCACCAGCAGGTCTGCTGAGTACTGATGCATATGAGTGAAGCATGGCACTCGGGCAGCGCGCGTCATATCACCTGTCGCCGTGTTCTCAGGCCATAGGCTTAGCTCAATAGGCGGCGCTACAAAGTCGCACCATGCACGCATCGTCGATTACCTAGTGTTCTGCGCCACGCACCACCATCCCCTTCTCCCCCATGTTGTCTGTCTGTCTTCTCCCCGTGGGGGATTTAACTCGTTGCTCCCTGCCTCACATCATGCATGTGCAGTGAAGGCAGGGAGCGCTTCCCCATGTATATCCATTCTGCCAATGTTAAACCATGTGTCATGTGTATGAATAAATGGTGAAATCAATCACGTGAGTGTCTTGGCTGAACCTGCTACGCTTGGTAAACACAGCAATTCTCTTTAAATCAAATTAATAATCAAATCAGTTTATCTAACCCTGGTTCCCCTTACCCTGGTTCCCCCCCTGGAGCACCTCACCCTGGTTACCCCCCTGGAGCACCTCACCCTGGTCCCCCCCCAGAGCACCTCACCCTGGTCCCCCCCCAGAGCACCTCACCCTGGTCCCCCCCCCTGGAGCACCTCACCCTGGTTACCCCCCTGGAGCAGGTCACCCTGGTCCCCCCCTTGGAGCACCTCACCCTGGTCCCCCCCCTTGGAGCACCTCACCCTGGTCCCCCCCCTGGAGCACCTCACCCTGGTCACCCCCCTGGAGCACCTCACCCTGGTCCCCCCCCCTGGAGCACCTCACCCTGGTCACCCCCCTGGAGCACCTCACCCTGGTCCCCCCCCCCCCCCGGAGCAGCTCAGCTCACCTGAGCCGAGCGAGATGTCCCCTTCCTGCAGCCTGTAGCTGCAGGGCCGCCTCCCTCTTCCTCCAGTAGGCTGTCCTCTCTCTGTAGCCCCTCCAGGCTGCCTGCAGCGTGAGGGCTGCCTGCAGCGTGAGGGCTGCCTGCAGCGTGAGGGCTGCCTGCAGCGTGAGGGCTGCCTGGCCGCGGCGCTGGCACCAGACCCTCCAGCTCCTCTGGAGCAGCAGGGCCGCGTCCCTCTGCAGCAGGAAGCTGCTCCGCTCCCGGTAGCCCCGCCATGCCGCCTGCAGCCTCAGCGCCGCCTCCTGCTGGAGGGCAGGGGCCACTCCACCCAGCTGCTGCTGGACACACTCTCTCCACCAGCCCTGAGGGAGGCAGGAGCCATCAGGATGCTGACACAATGTGATCAGGTTACAGTAAGGTTGGCGTGTGCAAGCTAGGAATTACAGAAATAAGGTACTGAAGTTTGTAGAATTTTATACAAAATTATCAAGTGTGATGACAATGACACAGGAATATTGAAAGACAATTTTTAGTTAACATAAAAGTAATATAAGTGCAAATAAAGTTGTTTTCCTCAAACCTAGAACAGTATAAATTACACTTAACTGTAACTATACATGTAAACACATGTAACTATATCAACATAGCTAGTGAAGAAAATACTCCAGAGAGTAAAACTATGTGCTGAGGAATTTTAATGTACAGATTCATGTGCCGATTAACAGAGTCAAAGAATACCATTTTAACTGCCTTAACCAACTTAGTGATACCAGATATACCTCCCAACACTGGAACACACATCTGTACCTGTTTTAATTATTGTGCATAGCTATTGTATGTATGTATTTATGTATATTTTGTGTGTTCCCTTGTGTGGAATATGTGGTAGTCAGTATGTCTGTATGTATTTATGTTTGTGTGTTTGTGTGTGTTTGTGTGTTTGTGTGTGTTTGTGTGTTTGTGTGTTTGTGTGTGTTTGTGTGTTTGTGTGTTTGTGTGTGTTTGTGTGTTTGTGTGTGTTTGTGTGTTTGTGTGTTTGTGTGTGTTTGTGTGTTTGTGTGTTTGTGTGTGTTTGTGTGTTTGTGTGTTTGTGTGTGTTTGTGTGTTTGTGTGTTTGTGTGTGTTTGTGTGTTTGTGTGTGTTTGTGTGTTTGTGTGTTTGTGTGTGTTTGTGTGTTTGTGTGTTTGTGTGTGTTTGTGTGTTTGTGTGTGTTTGTGTGTTTGTGTGTTTGTGTGTGTTTGTGTGTTTGTGTGTTTGTGTGTGTTTGTGTGTGTTTGTGTGTGTTTGTGTGTGTTTGTGTGTTTGTGTGTACCCTCTTGTAATATGTTATGTGTACTTTTCTATCTGGACCTTGAGTCTGCAAATAAAGTTGTAGCAACATTGCAGCATTGCAATGCAGCAACATTACATTTTGATTTACTATAATTCAAATTTATTTTTACTACAAATACATTTAGTCATTTAGCAGACGCTCTTATCCAGAGCGACTTACAGTAAGTACAGGGACATTCCCCTGAGGCAAGTAGGGTGAAGTGCCTTGCCCAAGGACACAACGTCATTTTTCACGGCCGTGAATCGAACTGGCAACCTTCAGATTACTAGTCCGACTCCCTAACCGCTCAGCCATCTGACCCCCGCTGGTACAATACGGTACAAAACTTTCTGCATCACTATTAGTATCCTCATCTGCCTCCTCACCGACGAGACACCAGAGATGTCGCCTACTAATTAATAAACTGCTTTGCGCAATTCCTGTGTTGTTCTTAATTACGAATTAAATAATAATAATAAAAGCTGCCCTCGTGTACACACCGCCCTCATCGAAACATGTCATTCAAGAAAAGCTGTAGCATTTAATTGAAGAAATACAGTATAAGACATTATTTGTGTAAAAAATCTTGGGTGCCCAAGATTTTTGCACAGTACTGTATATATGTGACATTTATATTTATTTAGTCCATGAGTGAACTTACAATTTTTTGTCCTCCTCTCTCTCCTCTCCCTCCCCTCCCTCCATCCCTCTCTCACTCTTCTCTCTCTCCTCTCCTCTATCTCTTTCCTCTCCTCTTTAACACTTTCCACATGGAACAAGCAAGCGTGAATCCACAGAGCTAACCACAGCAGCTGAGTGAGCTGAGGATCTGCAGCTAGAACTGAACGGCTCTCTGAAAGGGTTAGGCACTAACACATGTAGGGTTAGGGTTAGGCACTAACACGCGTAGGGTTAGGGTTAGGCACTAACACGCTTAGGGTTATGGACCACGTAGGCACCTCTCTAACCCCAACACTAACCCACACCCACACGTAGGCACCTGTGTGGGATGAATACGATTTTGTTGGTATGATGTCTTTAATCTGTACATTCAACATTATTCTGTATAATCTGCCCACCTGCAGCACGCTTGCGGCTCGCCTCATGCTGAGGAAGCGTTTCCTGGCCAGCACGGCCCGGAAGCGGCGCTGCAGTGCCACGATGCGTCGCAGCACCTCCTGGTGGAGGAGGGACTGCAGGCGCTGGCGCTGCGTCTCCCGCAGGAACACCTGGGGGGGAGGCGGGGCATCAGCCACTAGACACATCCAATACGCATTACATACAGGGTCATAGCATATCACTAGAGGGGAGAAGTGTAGCAACAGGTTTATAGGAAAAATTACATGTTGTAAATAAGTAGAGGTGTAGCTCAGAGGTAGAGCGTTTAACTGCAGACCAAGAGCTGGTAGGTTCAAACCTCCTGTGTGCTTTGGATAAAAGTATCTGCTAGATGCTAACACATGACAGTATTATTATTGTAGGTAAGAGAGAGTTGGTACCATGGTGTTGCCCACTTGGTAGCCGGCGGGCGTCAGGTGGACCTGTCTGAAGAACTCTCTGATGCCTGACTTAGTGGGGCTGGTGCCCCGAGGAAGCAACACGTGGAAATGACGCACAAAGTCCTGAACACACACATGACACAGAAGTGAACACACAACACTACACCTCAAAACACACAGCCACTATATCACATCATTATGTTTCTGATCTTCGACATATTTCCAAGGTTATCTGTGAGGGATGGTCTAACGATTATGATTGGCTGTTGTGAGGGCTCACCTGGAAGGTGTACTTGAAGCTGTATCCTGATTGGCGGATGCGGACAGTTTCCAGCATGCCTGTGTACCTGAGCTGGCGGAGCACCAGGGAGTCGTTGAAGCGCAGGGGAAGCTGGAGGAGAGGAGGGAGATGATGTCACATCCTGCTTCACCACAGCCCTGACGTCTGGCTTCCTGTGGAGATACATACCTTCTCAGCGTTGGATCTGATACACTTCACAAAGTACGGCTCGGACTGGCCCAGGGTCTCCATCAGCTTGTTCAGTGAGGCCTAAACAAACAAGAACAACAACACCACCACCACATTTAGTCCACCTCAAGAAGATGCAGTACACCCTGCAGGCCACAGGAGGGCGGCGTCTCACCTGGAACTGGGCACTGATGCTGGGGGCCTTCTTCTTCTTGTGCAGGAGCAGCAGGGACTTGGTGATGCGGTCGTGGAGCGTCACACTGCTCAGGTGTCTCAGGGAGCGGACACTCAGCAGCTGTTTGGGCAGGCTGGGTCTGGACCTGGAGGGCTTACTGCGCCTGGGGAG